>PXOB01000130.1:0-24641 GCA_003012115.1 Trichothecium sympodiale
GGGGGGGGCAGGCCATTGTGAGTTAAAAGACCTACAAGCGGCCAAGGCAAGGTGCTCGAAAGGTAATCAATCGTGCTGGGATCTGGGCTGCGTTTATTAGTGATCTAGCCTGTGTAGTCTGGGTCTAGGTGAACTATATTACGGTTACAGTATGGAATACTAACCTGGGTCGGTGCATTATGGGCGAATCGAGTCAGGGGAGAATTGGGACGCTGTAGGGGTCGGTTACATAGCAATTCGGGGTTGGTGATGATATACGTTGAGTAACCCCAGAAGAAAAAGATAAAGGGAAAAAAAAAAAAACAGCTAGCTCCTCGTATGAGATCAGCGAACCTCTACCGGTATGTAAATTTTATCGTTCTGAACCTGGCGTAGCGAAATATTTCGGATCACTACCTTCGGAAACTCTAGGAGGAGATTTGCATTGCCATGGCACAATACCTTGTCGACATCAATATCTTTGTAAATTACTCTTATTCCGTATCTCGAGTGCTGAGATGATGGAGATTTCCAAGCTTGAGAGACAGAATCCTGTAAACGAAAATGCCAAGTACATCTCCAAGTAACGGTAGAAGTCTATCCCACCAAGGTGGCCTCATACTCGAAGATCGCGGCAAGGTTCTTTTGTCCATTCGATATCTGCAATGTTTCAAGCTTTGGCAATAAGCGGCCGCTCTTGCTACTGCGGGAAGCATTTTTGTAGTTTGTTCTTCATCTTGATTAGGTGCCAACAGCTGCGAATTAAATCAAAAACGTTTTAGATTGGTTTAGATTAGGCCACGTTGTCGGAGGCTGACTTTCGTTCAGGACAAAGAACCCATCTGTTTCTACCGTAAACGATGCTGAAAGAGATTCATGATACCAACTTCATAGACATAGAGCACCGAGCTAAGAGCAGGGTTTGGTGGAACAATAAGCTTGCACGTAGCGCTGGTTAAAGTATCAACCAAAACAGCGTGTTAAAGTGTGCTCTGAGACCTTCTATTGCGACGCTCTTGGGCTTCAGGAGACTGGCGTCGTCTCACAGCAAATCGGTCAAGCCTTTGTTCTCGAGCAAGCGGGGGCTCAATTTGGTCGCCGGCCGGTACCGAGTAAAGTTCTCCAGACACCCGAGTTGGACGATTAGGCCCAAGAGGATCGATGGGGATCAATAGACAGATCGTTGTTTTCTGCATTTACTGCTGCAGGGTTTCCACAAAGCTTCCTTCGTACCCTTTGAATGACCCGGATAATGAGTCTGGCTTGTTCGTAAGCATTTGTAGCTTTTGTTGCACGTTTGAGCCATGCTTCAGTGTACTCTAATGAATATTTCGAACCATAAGCGATACTGAAGCTCTGGTATTTAACCTCAGATTCGTCGTCAGTGCTGGCGCAGTGAGAAGGCGTGTGGATCGTCGTCGGGACGGAGCTCTCGCCCTCGTTTCCGGTTTGATCGTCTGAGTACAACGTTTCTGATGTAACGCGGCCGCTGCTGTGGTTCGTCATTTTTGACGTACTACTGCTGTTGATGTTTTGACCTTTATAACTTGGGGGTGATTGAATAATGCGGCTATCTGGATGAAATGGCAGGAAAGTATTCGAGCGAGGAAGAGGCGGTACCAGGTGTTATATCCGCTTCATTCCCCCATGTATGTGTAGAAGGAAACGAAATAAGAGTGTACGAGATAAGAGGTAGGAGTGCGAGTTAGACGTAGGCGTAGGCGTAAGAGTAGAGGCATCTTAGCGTGTGTGCACAGACTATTACTGCACGATGACCTTGCTTTCTTATGCCAGCAAGACCTAGCTAGTTTCATTAATCAACATCAACCTTTTCATCACCTTCCAACACTTTACCGTAATTGAAATAAACTTATTTCACATTGATATAGCTAAACGCCTTGTCTCTATGCGCGACCCATGCTATATAATAACGCCTCGATGTAAAACCGACGCATGGTCGTGTCCACTGTTCAAGACTTGGGTATGCGTCTGGGCTTGGATGGGCCACGGGGTGTTGAAAAACGCCCGACCCCAATCCTATTGCAATTGATATGCGAAAAGGGTCGGTCTTTTTTGACACCCGCTAGATGGGTTCTTGGGTTAAAGAGGTCATGAGAGATTCGGCGGGCTATTCCACAAGTGCTGGAGCCTGATTCATTTTTTCTTTAGTTTCGAATCCCGACGCATTAAGGTTTTTAATAGTAATACTTAATGACTGTTGAACCAATGCAAACGTACAAAGTGAAACGTACACAATGTTCTGGAGCCTGATAAGAAACATTTCAAAGTAATCATCAGCACCTAAGGGGGCTTACAGCGTGGGGTCGAAAGGTCCCCAAAACTTTTCAGATAAGATAAGCCGAGGGGCAGCCAAAAATTTAGCAAGGTTCCGATTCGGAGTCACAGAGTCACTTTAATCATTCCTCGAACAATTTTTTTTCTTTATTAATCTTTACAAGATAGCTTTTCGAATACTACCAATCCGCTCGATACGCCGCCTAAACCACGACACATCACAATGGCTCCTACCATTGAGGCCGAAGAGCCTCATAACAACTTCGATGTACGTACTGCCACTACCCTGCTGAAGGCTAGAATGTCGAGCCGCGACTTGCGATTGATCACCCCAGATAAAGCGCGCAGGCGCAGTTGATGCAGAGTAGATTAGCTGACGCCTGTCTTTCTAGACCATACTAGTGCTTGACTTTGGCTCGTGAGTTGTTGCACAGTCCTTGACGCATTCCGACAGCCATGGCCACCGTCCCACCATCAAAACTGTGCTAACAGCTGTCGAAGTCAAACGAGCCACCTTATTTTGCGACGGCTTCGGGCCCTCGGCGTCTTCGCTGAGCTGCTTCCATGCACTACCAAGGTCGCTGAGCTATCATGGAAGCCTAAAGGAATTATATTCTCTGGAGGTGTGAAATCTCTCCATGTGTGGTTTGCGCCAGGATCTGACCAACCTACTAGGCCCTTCTTCTGTCTATGACGAGGGCTCACCCCGTACAGTTTCCGTCTCCCAAACGTCATTTTACATGCACTCATATGTGTAGATGTTGATCCTGCTGTTTTTGAGCTCGGTGTGCCCATTCTGTGAGTGTTTTTTACCCTTGCATTAAGTATCTGAACCTGAATTATTAATACGGAGATATATAGTGGTATTTGGTACGACTTGCTCCAACATCGATCCATACGCGCTATGTCTCTAATATAATCAACCCCAGCTACGGCTGCCAGGAGATCGCTTGGCGCATCGACCCAAAGAATGTTGTCCGCGGAGAAACACGAGGTTTGTGGCTTTCGAAGCACCATCTGAAACTACTTCTGACCCTCTCCCACAGAGTATGGTCACGCGGACGTAACTATCACCAAGGTTAATAGTCATGCCGACCGACTTTTTGCCGGATTGGGGGCTGGAATTCCTGTCTTCATGTCTCACTTTGACAAGTTGATCAGCTTGCCCAAGGCGAGTGAAATTCATTCGAGCTTCTAGACAACTTATTAACTCTAGCAGGGCTTTGTGGTCATCGCTGCCACCAAGAATTCGGAGTTCGCCGGCATCGCCCATGAAGAGAAGCCTATCTTCGGTTTGTCTTCACTGAGCTATTTGAGTAGCTCTATAAGAAAGGATGCTAATAAGGTGACTAGGTGTCCAGTTTCATCCCGAGCTCGAACATGTTCGTCACCCCAAGGCCTTGCAAATAAACTTGCTCTAATATTTAGATCTAGACACCCCGTGGAAGCGAGCTCCTACATAACTTCAGCGTCGATATCTGCGGAGCTAAACCAAACTGGAAAATGGGGAACTTTGTTGAGCTCGAGGTCGCTCGCATCCGGGATCTCGTTGGTCCTACAGCTCTCGTCCTTGGTGCAATTAGTGGTGGGGTGGACAGCACTGTAGCAGCGACGCTCATGCGTGAAGCCATTGGGGACCGCTTTAAGGCCATTGGTGTCGATGGAGGATTTATGCGTCTCAACGAGTTCGACGAGGTTAAGAAGAATCTTGGGGACCACCTCGGTATTAATCTCACCGTTGTCGAAGCCGAAGAGCTATTCTTCAGCCGTCTCGCGGGTGTTTCTGATCCAGAAAAAAAGCGAAAGATCATTGGGTCAACTTGTATGTACCCTTACCTTTGTTAGATGGGTTCGCGATAGTGATACTGACTACGCCAAAGTTATCGATGTGTTCGAGAAGGAGGCTATCAGGGTACACAGTCTTCTCTAATACTGTAGAAGGCTTGCTAACAGGAATCAAGATTGAAAAGGAAGCAGAAAACACCCCGAATTCTGGGAAGGTGGAATGGTTTTTGCAGGGAACACTATACCCTGATGTGTAAGTCATTCTTGAGCGTAGTCATGGCCGAGTCTCAGCTAATGACATTTCAGTATCGAGTCACTTTCGTGGAGAGGGCCCTCGGCGACGGTACGTATATCTGGTATCTTGTGTCGCTGGCGTTGCTTGCTGATAATTCATAATAGATTAAGAGTAAGTTAGCTCTATGGCGCCCACACCAGCCAAAGTTGTGCAAGAAGGCGGACAAAGCGTGCGCCATCAAACTGTTCTAGGCCAGAATCGTGAAAAGCTTTACCTTGCATCGCCTAACACTGGAACCGGAAGCTGACTAGAGATAGCCCACCATAATGTCGGGGGCCTGCCTGAGGTATATTGCTATTCTTTCCTATTATCCTTAAAAATCTTCTTTATTACGCTGAACGAGAGTACGTCAACTAACTAGCATATAGCGCATGATGAATGGAGTGAGTTTATATACCACTTAACCAGGTTTGATTACACTAACTAAGATGGCTCATCTAGCAAGGATTACGTGTAAGCACTTTTATCTTTCACCATGCAGTGCAATCTGACATCAACTCTGTCATAGTTAATCGAGCCACTACGCCTATTGTTTGTGAGTCTTATATACCATTACTACGCTCGCTTATAATGCTAACAATACGGCTCAGAAAGATGAAGTGAGGGTAAGACAATTTTGAAGGGGTTGTATCTTATTTGCTTTTACTAAGCTTTATAGGCAATTGGTCGGCAACTCGGCATACATGAGTCGCTGGTAAACAGGCACCCATTCCCCGGGTATGGATCACCCTCGAGCTCCTCATTCTACCCAGCTTCGAAGCACCTGCTAACTAGCTCCTAAAGACCGGGAATTGCTATTAGAATTCTTGGCGACGTTACTAAGGAACGGGTCGAGATCGCCCGTAAGGCTGACCATATCTTCATCTCCATGATCAAGGAGGCTGGCCTTTACGACCAGGTGAGTCCCGTCATACTGGCCAAGATGGGTATGGGCTAAGCCTCCTCTCTTAGATATCTCAAGCCTTTGCTGGTCTTGATACTAGCCGCAGTGTTGGTGTTTTTGGTGATCAGCGCGTTTGGGGTTACATCGTAATTCTCCGCGCCGTTCGTACCAAAGACTTTATGAGCGCTGAGGTGTTCAACTTCGACAACTCCTTCCTTCAAGTGAGACACCCGGTCTCTATGCCATTCTTTCGTATACTAATTAATTACTTAGGATGTTTCGCGTGCCATTTGCAATCAGGTAGATGGGGTGTCCCGTGTTGTCTATGACTTGTAAGAAAATGGCGGCACCTATTGATCTCGAGCTACGCGCTAACACAACCTTACTAGAACTTCAAAGCCCCCAGGCACTATTGAGCTGGAATAGGCGGCATGATGAATCAGTTGCCAGCGCGGGCTGAGAAGAGGACTAGGAAGTGAAATCTAGACCGTTTGAATACGGGGAACCCTTCTGGAAAAACACGCATAAAATGGAAAGGGCGAGTAAAATCCGAGATCATCGCATGCATATGCTGCGAGATGTTTTTGCGCATCTTAGATGCATCTAGATCTAATAATTGACAAGGGTGCCATAATTGGTTCGTTGCCGATCAAGCGTTGTTGTGTGGCGCTCCTTTCCTCAATTCATTACATTATTATTGGTTCAAATCTGAGAGCACACTGCAGGGGCTGAAAGCGTAGCGCACCCCTGGCATCGCTATTCCAATTACGGTTAGCCAATCTCTCGAATTCCGACCTCGCATCTATTTTGCTATTTTGTTGCATCGCGTCAAGGTAGACCGAAGCTCCAGGAGTTCTATGCCCGTATCGGCGGTGCACTGCCCTAGCATTTTTGCACGATACCCTTCGGCTGAATTTTTCCAAACATGGCTTCAGAAGCTGAAAGCCCCAAGCGAGAGCCGACCCCCGGTGCTTCCGTGGCCTCAATTCCTCAAAAACGCGCTCTCGAGGAGGGCGGCCATAGCCCCGCGGTATCATCACCACTCAACCCCGAAGTCAGATTTGCCGATGCGCCGCCTTCAGACGACGCAGCCCAAGCACGATCCAAGTCGTCCAGGTCGAAGAAGGAGTCTCTAAAGAAGCGGGAATCAAAGGGGGCATCAGACAGCGCGCGAGCAACCCCCGATCCCAAGGAGACGGCCCACGCCAGCCCGTTTCGTTACAAGTTGGGAGCACCAAAGGCTTTCGATTTCCAGCCGGCGAAGGGAACTGTCATCACTCATCACCATGATATCACGACCGAGGCCGGAGAAACGGTGCAATTCTATGAGGGCTCCGACCAGTGAGCGCCACTCGCTCGCCCGCCTTGGCCAACATCATGCTAACAAAGCTACAGTGCCTTCAACAAGAAGAACTTTCGATACACACACTGCATTGCCGACCCCCATTTTCCCGCGATGAACTACTACCGCCAGACAGAAGCCGAACCCTACGGCCCACGTCTCACTTACGAGGACGCTGCCTCTCACGTCTTCTTTGACAGTTCGGCACGGAGGGTTACGACAAACAAGGGCTTTCGCATGGCCCGCGCAAACGTCGCCGTAAGAGAAGGAAGATGGTATTGGGAGTGCAAAATCACGCAAGGGGTGAAAAAGCCAAAGGAAGGCGAGACGAAACCTGAGGGTGGCAGGCATGTGCGCATGGGCTGGGCGAGGCGTGAAGCCTCCCTAGATGCGCCGGTAGGCTTTGATGCTTATAGCTATGGTATCCGCGATGTTGCTGGGGAGAAAGTCTTCATGTCTCGTCCCAAGAACTTCTTCCCTCCTGGAGAAGGCATAAAGGAAGGAGACGTCATTGGCCTGGAGATTCAGCTACCTTCAGAGAAGCTGCACAGGAAAATCATGGCTAACCAATACAACCCTGCTGTGGACCTTGCCGACGATGACCACAACCCCAGCGCTGAAGCCCCCAACATTGTGCGAGATCGAGTACCTATTCGCTTCAAGGCCAACATGATCTTTGAGAAGATCGAGTACCATCCAACAAAGGAACTAGAGGATCTCATGAACCCCTCGCCGGCAAACGCAGGCTCTCTAACAACCGCGGAGCCAAGTCCATCAAATCCTGTCCCTACGTTACGAACTCTCCCCAAATCACATATCAGGATCTACAAGAATGGCAAACTCATGGGCACAGCATTTGAAGAGCTCCTGGGCTTCCTTCCCCCAGCCTCTAAGCCAATGCCCCAGGTCGGGGCAAGGGAAGGTCTGGACGACGGTATGCTGGGCTACTATCCGGCGGTCAGCGTGTTTAGAGGAGGAGCTGCCGAAGTCAACTTTGGCCCGGACTTCTGGTACCCTCCGCCGGGAGATGATGGCGACGTTGAAATGAATGGCGAGACAAACGAGATGAACCCCATGCGTCTCCGTCCCGTCTCGGATCGATACGAGGAGCAGATCGCTGAGGATATAGTCTACGATATTGTTGATGAAGTGGACTTTTGGATGCAGGATGCGGCTGCGCAGGAGAAAGTTAACGAGATTGCCCCTAGTCATTTGGGAATCAAAGAATCGGTTCAGGGCGACTGAGAAAAGGGAGTCGTAGGGTCACGAGTGAATAGAGATACCCATAAAGTATGATTGCAGCTTAAAATTTCTAAGAAGAGAGATGATGTTCATCAAGCTCATAAAATTATCCAACCCCAAAATTTCTCGTTTACGAAATCAAAGGTGTATATCATCAGTGCATTAATCCATCTAGGCAGTCTCAGTATTCCTCGTGACGCACCTCACGCCCACGTTTGTAGCAATGCCACAGGGCAAACATGAGTACTACCATCGTTAGTAAACCTATCAATCGGAAATTTTTTTCATCCAAGCCTGACTTACGGAACAGGGCAATGCTCCAAATAACGTTGACGCCGATAAAGGCAGACAGGCCATCTTGTCTTCAAAGCCGTGACGATGGCCCTCAACATACCGACCACAGTACCAGGCTTCATCAAGAGCTCCAGTAAGTTTGCGGCAGCAACATCTTCTGTGCAGTGTCCTTTAGCCCGCCCTCGGCTTTGGCCTCGACCCCCTAACTCTTCGCCACCGCGGCCAGAATCTCGGGTCCTAGACTGTTGCTGATCTTCTCGGGGAGTTGCGTAACTAATAGCTTCTGAAGAGAGCTGGGGAGTTTCTCAAAACCCTTGGTGATGGCACCGTCGCGATCCTTGATGAGTCCAACGAGGTCGCCATATGCAGTAGGCATGCCGTTGGCGAGATCTTTGAAGATTTGTGTAAAACTTCTGAAGTAGTCTACCCCCCCTTTCCATATGTATATCTAGCAGGCCCCTAAACTACGCGACGTCGCCCTAGCTTCCCGGCATCATTCGTCTCATCCCTAAACTGCTTGAGAAAGGGCATAAGCGCGGTGCCACCAGTACCCGTAAGCTCCGTCTTGTCCCCGGCGTTGGAGCTCGAGCTCGCGAGGTTCTGCCTGCTGCCGCCCTCCCACGGCTGCCTCGAGGGGAGAACAATATACCTAGTCACGATGCGGAGGTGCCTGTTGCGGAACCGTCCCAGCGCGTCGGTTGCGGAAGTGTACGCCTCCTTAAGGGCCACCTGCTCACGAGTCGAGGCCGGAGAAGCCATGGCCAGCTCGCGGATGCTGCCCATGCGGGCGACGTGGGTGAGGAAGCGGCTGTGGGGGCCGGGCATGTAATCCCTCACCTCGACGTGAAAGGCCTTTTCGCCCGGCGAGGGCCTGCTGTTGCCGTTGGTGGCGTGCTCCACGCCGAGGACGACGTCGAAGAACTGTATGAGGGAGCTCTGCCCGTTGCTCCCGCCGCGGAGCTGCCTCCACTGTCCCTTGCCGTCACCTTCGTCGTAGAAGACGCCGCGGGGTAGTCCCGCGTCGGCCATGTTTTTGCTTCCCGCCAGAAAAGGTCTGATGCGGTGGTAAAACACCATGGGATCGCACCGCTCGTACATCCTATCAATCAGCACCCCGAGCTCATCGATGCACCTCCTCAAACCCATCAACGCATTGGTGATGACACGATAATCACGCGTCCTGACCGCCTGGAGGGCCTCGAGCATGGTGTCAATCACTTCCGCACCCCTAGCCTCCATGGCCACGCTGATGAGCAGAAACCACGACTCTGACTCGGTCCCCGTAAAGGAGAAGAGCGTCCTCAGATCCTCCAGGTTGGCAAAGTCGGCGCCGGAACAGGTGAAATTCCAGAGGTTGGCGCCGGCGTAGGTGAGCACGGGGGGAAGCTCGAGGTGTGACGAGGCGCGGAGGAGGGGGATGGTGATTTGCGGGGGGAGGACCTCTTCTGGCTTCTGCCCTCCCCAGACGTAGGCGTGCGTCATGAAGCAGAGCATCGTGTACGCCCTCCGCCACTCTGCCTCGTCCCTCAGGCGGTCGGTCGAGAGGGTAGGCAGCTGGGACACGAGGCTGCGGATGGTGCCTTGCTCGATGAGGGAGGGGAGGTTCCGGCACACGAGCTCCCATGGCTCGTAGTAGGGGTCCGAGAGGCTTTCTGGCTGGCTCGTGGCGGGGAGGAAGGCGTTTTTAGTGAGTGCAAACTTGCCGAGGTTGGTGATTCTGCGCAGGGGGGATTCATCCCTTGCTGCGTGCGGTGACATTTCGGTTGACTCTTTATGACTTTAACCAGGTGCTTTATGTTGTTTCTTTGTGAAATATCGTAGCAAAGTTGCAAGTAAGATGAAAAGTACAGAATACTTCTCAAAGGTGGTTCTTATACACAAAAGTCAAAACGAGGAACGGGTTTGACAAATAACAAGTAGCCAATAAATAAGATGTGGTGACAGGTCTATAATTGAACAATGGCCAATGAATGAAAATGTGGGATTCCCCAAATATATGATTGAACAATATGAATAGAATTGAATCACGATAAATAAGCCAAGGCAAGGGAGGGAGGCGAAGAGAACAATGATAACAGTTCGTCATCCCAAATAACCGTTTATTATTATTCCTTTATCCGCCATCCGATCTCCGTCTCCGTCATCCGATGGCATGCGAATTAATAAAAGTTTCCATTATGGTAAACAAAATCGATCATTTGACGATGTAAACCAGGGGGGAAAGATTCGAAGCTCAAAGACTATGCCAAAGGCGGCAAGGCGTCACATGAGGTTATTTCGAACCAGACAAAGAGCATGTGGACCAAAAGTGAAAGGCTGCGAATCGGAAACTAATTACGTGACGAAAAAGGCATTTTCTTGATTTGTTGCTCGGTTGGCGACGGAAGAGCGGATGGACGGAATGGATAGCGGAAGAAGGGCAATTCACCGGATATTGGCTGTCGTCACCACTTTTTTTTTATTACTCCTCTAAACGCCGTTTATCGGAACGACGACGCTTTCTTTTGACTGTGAATTCAAGGTTCTACAAAGGTAAAGTAAGTAAGTGGGGAGGGGAAGAATCATCATTCACTCGCTCACTTATTCAACGCAGTCGATACCTCGGTCGATAAGTTTTATCCGGCTCACCCTCAGCTCATCCTACATCTTCCTACATCTTCCTATATCTTTAACCGAAATCTTTGATTTTATCTTAGTCTTCATTCTTCTTTACCAGACCTGGGGGGGCCAAGAAAATTCAAAAAAAATTACAGATTCTTCAATCAACCCTCCTCTGCCAATCTCATCTTCTGCCACTCTTACTACAACTCGACTACAAATTGACTACAAGCCGCCTCACAACACACAACACAACATGGAGCTCAACGACTATGCCAAAAGCCTGCGGTCGGGCGGCGCGGCCAAGTTCCCCGCCGATGCCAACTCGCTGGCGTTTGCCCGCAAGCTCGACGCCCAGGACTCGCTGTCCCACCTGCGCGACGAATTCATCATTCCCACAAAGGCGTCGTTGAGGAAGAAGGCGCTCGACGGGACAATTCCAGGTAAGAAGAACCGCCCCAATCTTGCATCAATAGGGGTAGTAGATCTGACTAAATCAACGTCAACAGGACAAGTACAAAATGGCACTGCGAATAGCTCCGTCAATGGCAATGGGGAGAAAAAGAGTGACGACGACCAGGAGGGCATCTACTTTGTAGGCAACTCGCTCGGCGCGCAACCAAAGGCAGTGAGACGCTACATCGAAGCCCAGCTCGAGACGTGGGCGTCGGTGGGAGTCAGCGGTCACTTTTCTCCCATGGCCAACTCACCTCTTACCGTGTGGCAAGACATGGCGGAGGAGTGCGCCCGTCAGTCGGTCGACCTGGTAGGCGCGTCCTCGCACGAGGAAATCGTCGTCATGAACACCCTCACCGTCAACCTCCACCTGATGATGGCGTCCTTCTACCGGCCGACGGAGAAGCGACACAAGATCATCCTCGAGTGGCGCCCCTTCCCCAGCGACCACTACGCCATCGAGTCGCAGATCCGCTGGCATGGCCTCGACCCTGAGCTTAGCATGGTCAAGATACAGCCCGACGACAGCTGCCGCATCGCGACAGAGGATATCCTCGCCACGATTGACGAGCACGCCGAGGACGCGGCTCTTCTCCTGCTTCCGGGCATACAGTACTACTCCGGTCAGCTGTTTGACATTGCGCGCATTACTGCCCACGCTAGGAAGAGGGGCATCGTGGTGGGATGGGATCTCGCTCACGCGGCCGGCAACGTCGAGCTGAGGCTGCACGACTGGGACGTCGACTTTGCCTGCTGGTGCACCTACAAGTACATCAACGCCGGCCCGGGAAGCATCGCGGGCGTCTTTGTGCACGAGCGCCACGGCGGCGTCAGGATCGACGACGAGACGAAACAGCCCGTTTTCAGGGAGAGGCTGATGGGTTGGTACGGAGGCGACAAGTCCGTCCGCTTCAACATGGACAACAACTTCCTACCCACCCCCGGCGCGGCAGGATACCAGTGCTCCAACCCTTCCGCCATAGACCTAGCCTCCCTGTCCGGCGCCCTCTCCGTCTTTGGAAAGACGAGCATGAAGGACCTGAGGAGCAAGAGCCTCGTACTGACGGCCTACGCCGAGGCCCTGCTCGACGGCATCGAGGCCGAGTCTGGCTCTAGTGAGCAGCTGTTTAGGATACTGACGCCGAGGGATCCCCTGCAGAGGGGCGCGCAGCTGAGCGTCATGCTCGCCGACGGGCTGCTGGAAAAGGTCAGCGGGGCGCTCGAGGACGCGGGCGTCGCGTGCGATAAGCGGAAGCCCAACGTCATCCGCGTCGCGCCCGTTCCGCTGTACAGCCGGTTCGAGGACGTCTGGAGGTTTATGCAGATTCTCCGCGGAGCGCTGGGGATGAAGCAGGAGACTAAGTAGGTTCTTTTTGGAAAAGGGTCTCTTGTTCTGCAAGAGGGTTATTCACAGGCAATGTTGATTTTTTTTTTAATGGTTTGATATTAGGATGAGCTGTTATAAGGGATGTTAAAGCAAGGCGTCGAGATTTGTAGAGCACAGAATGATCAATTTGGCTCGACTGTTTGCCAAATCTTGGCAAGATTCAATGAACCAAATCAGGATGAAATCAGCACCTGCAGACACGAAAGGGGCATGACGAATGGCTCAACGCCGTGGACTACTCCAACGACTAATTCATAACATCAGCACCGAACGATATGACAGTATAGGTCTGGGAAATAGTAAAAGGTACATTAAAACAGATAACTCGATCAGGTGGTTCGGGGATCCAAAAAGCGAAGTGGGGGCCCGGAGCGACGACAACGGAGCAGATTCCGTCCAACTTGCCTTTTCAAGAGAAGCCGGAACCGTTGCTGCATGCACATTATAGAAGGGAATCAACTTCAACTTTAGCGAGTACATATATGTTGACATCCATCCCCATAGCCGAGCTTCCGTTCTTGCACCATAACATATCGGAAATTCCTTTAGTATCTTTAGCTTGCTTTCGAGAGACGTTGACTCTTTTGTTGGGCACGGTTGAAAGCGGAAAATGGGGCCTTATACTGCTCTTACCCTACGGAGTACTCGGTATGGTCCTCGGACCTATATGTAGTGATTCTAGGCATTAGACGGCGAATCACATCTTATAGGAAATATTGAGTTCCTTGCGGTTTCAATATGTTGCCAAATCGATCGTGGAGCGGGCCTGTTATGCAGATACGAGTCTCCAAGCTGACAGGTTGCAAACTTACGAAGTATAGAGTGAAACATCGGTTGATATAGCGCTTCACCTATTGCCGTACAAGAGGCAGGCAGCATCGTTCTCCTTATCGTAGATCGTTATGCCATGTTCTTGCAGATAGAATTGATTAGCTAATGCATGCACAGAGAAGCACTTCAGACATAGATGGGGCTTATGTATTGGGAGCGTGAGCAGTGCGGGGGTGCTGCAGCTTGTGTTCTGGAAATTGAGCTATTATATGTCAATTTGACACTTACAAGTACCAACACACGGATTTGTCAGTTGCTACTATAAACCCGATGCAACCTGGACCTGATGCATGTATGCATGGAAGGTCCCGTTTAATCGGCAAAACTTAGTTTGCCGACCGTCAGCATGTAAGGGGTAGACAAGCTTATGCTGATAAAGCCAAGCTTCAACACAAGAGCATATACTGCGCACTCCTCAATAACTCTCTCTACTATTATGAATCTCTACGAACTGTATAAAGGGTTGACAAAGCCACTGTAGACTTTTGAAACTCAAGAGAGGTATATATCCATGACCATTGTGTGCGTAGTAATTTAGAAGGATTTTGGGTGAAAGGCTGCGAGTGAACAACTTCGGCGCTATCCGGTCATCCGAATAGGCAAGGTAACAGTTTGTCAAACCTCTGTCAAATTGATTCCAAAAGCCAGGCTGCATAGGCCCCCACGTCCCGACAGGCCCAATGATTGGATTATATCATAGATTGGCAGGGTGTGTTTCCTCATCTGCCAGGTCCGATTCGGATGCTGTGACAGCTATTGAGTAACCAGATGCCTTGGACCCTGAAAGGCAGGCTTGCTTCTCATCAATAACCATTGAGACGGTCAATATTAGCATGTCAACACTTTCACAACCTTGCCCATCATTGGATCCGGTGACGGGAGGGTAAGGCTCGGGTTCACAATGCGCCCTTTTCACGATGATTCGAGCCCGCGTCAAGGGCCCACAGCCTTTCACTCTCTAAAAAAACATGTCTGTGCAGTACGGAGTACGGAGCAGATTGGTAATCTATCTCGGCTGTAACTCGCCGTTGGAGCGGGGTCTCTGCAAAGTTCTAGGTAGTACTCCGTAGTATTGGTGCAGTGCGGCTGCGTTCAGCGGGTCCTAGGGTACCTACAGTGGAAGTAAACCCTGCACACGTTTTCCCGTCTTCGGCCAGCCATCGGCCACTCAGAAGGCAGCGGGCTTGAACCCACCCCACGACAAAGGCCAGCGGAGTCCGCTATTACTGCTCACTGGACTCGACTCGAATCCGACTTAACCTCCTTTCTTCCGCCACCATCCATCCACTTTTCAGTCTTTGCATCTTCAACATTGACAAGATACTCCAGTTTGTCGCACACACACGATACGCTGGCCGGAAACTTTCAATCAAGACAACGCCGCTGTCCTAATTCTATGGTGTTACAATCTCGACCTGCGACGACTGCCATCTCCGGCGCCCCGCGAAACTGCATCTAAAAACATCGACAAAGACGACAGGCATCAATCGATACCAACACGTCTGTCCGGGTACACATCAAGCCCACGACCTCTTTTCTATTCCCGCAAGCCGATAGACCGACCAACACTATGTCGACTTACAACGGCCGACGCGGCCCCAATGTGTCGCATTTCCTGCGGGATCTCAACACCGTCAGTCCCCAAGATACGGCGGGCGCCGAAGAGAACATCAACATCGACTTCAGCGACAATAGCGACATCGCGATGTTCACCAACACCCAATTTTTCGACTCTGATTCGGGGCAGAACATGGACTTCCAGGCCCACTCTGTCAAGAACGATGTCTCTACTACGACGTCTGTTATGGATGATCTGACCACGATAGATCTCATGACGGGTAAGCTTTTCTATTTCAATTCCTCGCATCAATTCCCAAACAACAACATCATGGCGTGTTATCTGGCCGTCATCTTGTGTGGTTGATATGGTTCGTTCGCGGGACCCTCTACTCCCACATGGGACCAATACCAGAGCAGTCGCTGAACTACCTGCGCTACCCAGAGAGTTCTGCAGTGTTGAATCATACATTCACTGAAAACCCCCCACTCTGATCCCTCCTCTCTGCAGCACCTGCACAGGCAGGTGCACGCGCTCAGCGTCTGCAATGTGCGATACCCCAAGTGGGGCTCAGCCTTTCTATAGAGCGGGGCTTACAAATCCAACGATGGCGCAATATCTCGTGATTTACACCTATGGGGTTTTCAAGTGTAATTCACGTCAAATATAACGCTCATCAAAGGGATTACAATGTCTCTACCGCCGCGGCTCAAGAAGGCATTGCCGAGCTGCGGCTTCCATATGGTCGCATTTCTCGGTCACATTTTCACCAGGTTGCTGATTCTTCCATTTTCGCGTGGATGAATATGCCAACCTCTCACTCATCCACATATACCGAGTCATGATTTCATCACTTTGTATTAGGCTGTTCCACCGCTGACCTAACGATGCTAGGGGATTTCGCCTTCTCCGAACTCAATGGCTACCAGCCGGCTCCACCCATGAACAGCTACCATGATGGCGCTGCCAACTTCCAGCCACCTCTCCAGTCTCACGGCTCCATTTACCCCAGCCCTACTCAGCAGGCTCAGCACTCTCACTCTACTCCTAGTGCCCATGGGACCAAGCGGAAAGCTGAGGTTGACTCCGCTAGCAGCAATGGCTCGCTCAGTCTCGAGGAGGCGTCGCGCGTCGCTGCTGAGGAAGATAAGCGCCGGAGAAACACAGCTGCAAGCGCTCGTTTCCGTATCAAGAAGAAGCAGCGCGAGCAAGCTCTAGAAAAATCAGCTAAGGAGGCCAGCGAGAAGATCAGCTCCCTGGAGAGCCGCGTCTCGCAGCTCGAGACGGAGAACAAATGGCTCAAGAATCTTCTCGTCGAGAAGAACGAGGGCCACGGTGAGGACATCACTGCTCTGTGGAAGGAGTTCACCAAGCATGCCAGCAAGATGGCTGCAAAGGCCAAGGAGGCTGACAAGGCCGACCGGTGATCCCGGCTCGGCCAGCGTTGGCAACACTTTGCTTTGTCCTAAAAGTCTAATGACGGGTGATCTATAATCTTCTCACGGCTCTTTGCAAATTATACAACGGAGAATTCTGGACCGGGGGGCTGGAGGGGCGTTTTCTGAACACCACAGAGGAGGGCGTTTTCGTCTTTTTTAGTTTTGATTTTCTTCGGGAAGGATACCAAACCCGTTGGGCGGGTTTAGGACATGAACGGGGAAATATGAAGGATACACATATACAATGCTATATATCCGACACCTAGACGGGTCGTGAGCCCTGTCTTGTGGAGGGATGAAATACACATGCTATGACGCTCTTGATCAAATAGATCAATCAATCCCGTAGCTCTCCTCCATTATGATTCTCCACCTCTTTGATTGCCACCGTCCTCTCCCTTGGCCGCCTTGAGAGCAGCCGACCTCTGCTTGTTCCTCTTGCCGAGAATCCTTAACGTAGTCTCTCTCTCGTCCACAGTCATCTCCTGCCAGTTGCTCGCCCTTCCCACGCTCCCGTCCACGTTGACGACGAGCGGCCCCAGCTCGTCGAGCTTCACCGACGACCCCTCGCCGGATACGAAATTCTCGTGCCTTGGCCCGGCGCAGGCAGCGCCGGGGAGTCTGGCGTCTTGCTTCCCGCGTTGGGACATGCCCCACCGTCACCGGGCCGCTTCGTATCGTGAGACGAAGGCCTCCTTGCGGATGTGGCGTGGCGGTAGGTGTAGCAGTTAGAGGCGCGGAGGCGGAGGTGCGGTGCGGCTGTGGTGATTGGTCTGAGGACGGCGCGGGGCGTCATTGCGTGATTACTGGGGCGGTATGGCACCTTTTTTCTTTTCTCTGCCCTTTTTCTCCTTTTCTTAAGGTGTGAAGCTGCAGCTTGTGGTTTGGGTGTGGTTTGGGTGATGGTCCGGCAGGCCAACAGCCATTGTCTGGAACCCCCAAAAGGTTGCTTTAAGCCAATCACGAAAAAATGAAGGGAAACCTAGGGCTATTGAAAAAAAGAGTAACGCCGGCGTTTCAAGTAGTCAGAAGGTCAGTAGGGACTACCTAGTCTTCTGTTGAAAAAAAAAAAAAGAAAAAAAAAAAAGGGATACGACAAGGTCACTAAAAGGGCAACAGCCTTTCCGTCTACTCTAGGGAAGACAGGCACAACTGGAATATTTGAATTGGCTGTATGTTCGTCCAACTTAAACAGATATGGCCTCATACGTTCGACCGTATACTGGATTCTTCGCCCCCCTGATAAGCATGGCGATTGAAGAACCCTCCTTGACCCTGAACGTCTCCGCTCCCACGGCTTCCTGGAGCGACCTGATTGCATAGCTATGAATTGTCAGCGACAGAAATGACCCCCCATCCCTATCCCAAATATCCTCCAGAGCCCTGCGTTTCCTCTCCCGATGCTCCTCGGCCGTCTCAGCCCTCGACATGCTTCCGAGCTCGTCCTCCTCTCCGAACCCATCCTCGACGTCGTACTCAGGCCAGTGCTCCTCGATCCAGGACCTCGTGCGGCGCCTGTCGCACGTATGTGTTGTCCAGCGCTCGCGGAGGTCCTCTTTAATGAGGGGCCGGAAGGGGTCCACGAGCGGGGAGAAGACGTGGCGGGTTGTCTGCAGGCAGCGCGTCAGAGGGCTACTGTAGAGCGTCGTCGGGAGGGGGGCTCCTTGGTTGGCGAAGAGATCTTTATAAAAGGCGCTCAGGTCCTTGGCCTGCTGGATGCCTGTTTCCGTGAGGTGGGCGTCAAACCAGATTTCGTCCCCGTATCCATCCATCAGGGACCATTTGCTCTACATCTCCCATCCCCCTGGTCAGCCATGCAAGTTTTTTTTTTTTTTCTTAGACCACGGTGATGATTTTGTCTTTCTGTGCGGACTCACCTCCCACGCCTCGGTGCCCACCTCGGCGTGCTTCTTGTTGTGATACCCCATGCCATGCCTGGTGAGGTATAGCACCTTGTAGCGCACGCCCTCGGGTGCCTCATGATTCAGCGACTCAACGTACGCTGTGAAACGTGCCCAGTCTGGCTTGTCCGATGACGAGTGAATACTGTCTGATGGATATGATTGATGGATGAGAGCGAGATTCGGTTGAGTAGTGACCTTGCTGCCTTCGTATACGTGTTGTTCCTGTGATAGATCCCGAAAGACTCCAGAAACTGATTCAAATTTCCATTTTGGCGCCATTATACTGCAATCAACCTAATTTGTTGTTTTCTTGTCACAGTTCAAGGCTCTTGCCTTGGACCGAGCTAAGTGACTTCAGATCCGGAAGTACTCCGCCTATTTTTTTCCTGTGCCCCCGATCTCGGCAACCCCCCCCCCCCCCCCCACCCCAACATTTGGTGCCGCCGTTGTCAGCCTTACGTGCCGAAACTTACCGACACGGCGACACCAGAACGCCCACATCTACCCCAAGGACGAAACTCTTTGGCATCAGTATGAGGAGCTAAAGCGCAAACTGCCGGATTTGCTTTTCTTACCAGACATTATTGAGTAATGCGTAAGCAAGAGCTCAAATGTAGTCGCTAGATATGCTCTTCTAATAGGCATTTTTGTCATCACGTGGGTGAAACAAGGAGGACCGATTGGTCAATCGTTGAAATTGTTAGTGATGTAGAGGGCATATTGGACGAGCTGACTTTAGAGCTCGTTGCCCAAATTGAGGGCATTAGGGGGTTCAGGCCTCCCTTTCACGTCAGCCTCGACCCCATAAGACAACATAGAGAAAGGAGCTATCCCACGGAGGAAGGAAGTTATCATCAGCTACGAAGGAAGAGCTATTAGTAGCATCCCAAGCAGTGCAGAAGCTTGCGTTTTGCGAATCCTTTGCTTACTGCTACCTAGGTACAAAGTACGCCAGCCACTCTCCAGCTGAAGCTGCTGTAATGCAATACATCACACAAACAACATCTATAAGCTTAGGGATCCCACCACCATTTGATTCGGCAGACAGCAGCTTTGAATAGCTTGGCTGCATTCTTCAGGTCTGAGCTTCATGAATTGATGCAGCTTTCGAAAAAAAAGCCTTGCTTGCTGTCGCAGGTTACGCGTGTGTGCATAGACCACCAAGCACACACTATGTCAACCTTGCGTTCTTCTAACCATAACATTAGCCAGCTCTGTATCAATCTTTACATCTTTTACCTCAGTAGCTTTATAATAGGTTATAGGCCCTCTACTTCCTTAAGTAGTTATATTTTGATTTATTTATCGTGATGTCGCGATCTACAAGTCAGCTACAGGTCAGCTACAGGTCAGCTACAGGTCCGAGGACATTCCCGCGTTCTGTTAGCTAGAACAAACCGTTCCTTTTACCTGTAGAGGAGATTACGAGGGCTTTCTTTGCTCTGTCTCTATAACGTATATAACGTTATAGTTTACTGCGTTATACATCTCATCTAAAAGGAAGCCTTACGTTCCTTTTTATAATAAACAGACACGAATTTTCCTTATATTTAGAACACCTAGTATAGTAACGATTTCATTTTACGAGATAGTTATAAAAGCCTGGGTGGATAGTACCTATCTAGAACCTCCTACTGAGTTGGGTAGGAAAAAACACACACCCTGACACTAGGTAAAAGGGTCACAGGCAGACGGGTTCGACGTGTAGCGCTGGACGAAGGTCCAGACACGGCACCGGCTGACACTCGAAGATATTATAACAATTGTCAGACCGTTTAGTTTGGTTTTGAGGTGATTCGATAGACCTTCTTCTAGTCAAATGCGTGAAATTGATAAACAGCGCTCCCGGAAGCAACTACAGCAGCAAAAGCCGACTTCGTGAACGCGGCGCGTCTTACAACCAATAGGTCAATTCAGGTTAGAAAAAGGGCATGATTTTTTTTTACTTCAAAGGGGAACTGCAGCTATGGTTTTCTATCAACCTCCTGATCTAGAACATAGCATTAGTAGATGCCTTGTGCCACCGTTTCGCTCCCTTCTGGGGAAGATCTTATTACATGCAAATTGAAGGCTGTCAAGCCTTAGGAAGACCGGAACACTATATTCTAAAGAAGTATAATCGTGGCACGGTACTCCTTCAAAGCCTGGTGTATTATGAATTACTTTAGAGGACCAAACTGTGTCTTAAGGCGTTGGACGATTTATTTAACCGTCAGGTTCGTTGTTATCAGGGATCGTGTTCCAGGAGGAGGGGTAATTATAGCGACTAAGGTTCGCAAGATGATAAGATCGCCACGAAGTCGCATAGATCAAGCTGAAAACTCTATCCTTATAGGGGATTCATGTAATATATAAATCTCTGCCTTCTTTCTGCTAGGTGTAATAGAATCTTTCCCTCTTAAATTCTTTCTTATAGGAATGGGTCTAGCATAATATAGCTCCGTTCGCAGGGCTTTCTCCGTGGCAACGCCCTTTTCTATAACTCCTGATAGTTAAGTGTCGTGGCAAAGTGCGCAGATGTAGTTATAGCACGAGGTATTAGAAGGCAAGGGAAAACTATCGTTCTCTCTCTTAGAAAAGGAAGCATATGGCTTCCTAATATATAGGCTATAAAGCACAGAACGTAACGTTGTATGCTTTATGGGGCAAAGAAGCCCTTATGACCTGCTCTAACGTAGCTTTTAGGAGGTTGGTCTGACCTAGGCAGATGGAAGTTGTAAATGCCCTCATGCTTGTATCAGACTTACTACCTTATAACTCGTGTAAACTACGTATATATCGCTTTATCCTTTTATCTTAGAGGTTAGCATTGAGGACTATATATTCAGTCCTCTAAGTATAAAGGATAGCATTATATTCACCCCTAGTAAAAACTAATAACAATCAGTAAGATTTAGTTTTTGCATACGGGTTATCTGCAGAAATTAAGCTATAGGTCTTACTATATCCAAGCAGGCTAGATACAGTAAGTAGTTTATAAGTAGATAGATTGTCAGCTTCGCCTTCCTAACTATTAGGATTAATAAGGCAAAGTTATTATTATTCTATACGAAATCGAGGAAGACTTAGTACTATCTAAGCTAGTGAGTCCGAGTAAGGATCTTAGTAGAGGAGGTTAGGGACGTTTGGGATCTTTTAGCGTTTATTATTACGCGCCTTTAGATATAGAAGTTTTGCACGGAGTATGGAGTGGTGTTGGTAGAATCTGATCTAATGAGCACCTAAGTAGGTCTATTATCTCACACCATCATTAGACAGTACAAGTACGTCGGTGCCAGGGGATAGGGGAGCAACAGCCCGGACTAGATAAAAATAGCAGTATGATGTGCTTAACTGATCGGCGAGCCAGCTCCGGATCGTTTCTTATACTCCGTACAGGGTAGGTATGTAGTACTACGTACTCCCGATCCCACTTTTTGAAATCATCCGTGCGAAAACCAAGCCCCTGGTCCACTTTTTACAATCAGCTGTGCACGTATAAGAAGGCCTTATTACTTGTTGAAATAAGGTGATGAAAACGAGTGATGATCATTGATGATGATAATGCTAGCTAGGTTTGGGTTTAGAATAAAATAATAACGCGAGGTTAACGTGTAGGGTATATAGACTACTATACGTGACTCGCGATACTGCCCCTTAAACCTAATATGCTATGCTAGTCTATCTATTAAGAAATAAAGCTTGTTACGATCCCTTTTCTAGTCTAATCGTAGTGTTTCCTCTTCGTAACTATTGATATTGCTCCTTAATTAGTAATATCCTTATATAGTTATTCCTAGTATAATTAGGAATCCTCGGTGCTTATTGCCTAATAGAGGCTTCGTTAGGCTATCCGCAGTTATTATATTAGTTTAGATTTAACGTAAATCGATATGCCTCTTAGTAATGCGGTTAATTATCTATTTATACCTAACATTAATATACCTTATACGTACTATATTAGTAAGGTTAAGTACTGCGTTTATAGCGTTTTAGCTATTAGTAAATATAATTAATCCGGGTAGCTATTTATAATTAAGTTCTTTTATTATCTAGGATACCTAGAGTATAGAAATACCTACTAGAGTTAAGTTAATAAATTCTAACTTAATTAAACTATAGGCAACCAGAGTCTATTTCTTAGATTTCTATATTATAAGTCTATCTCTAAGATAGATAATATAGCTTGCCGTAGAAACGCATTTAGGTAGGTTATCGGCAAAGGAAGCGTCTGCGTATATATATAATTTAGCATCCTTAAGATCGTAATTGCCTCCGCGTATAATGCTAAGTTTAAAGGTCTTCTTTAGATAGCGCAATAGATATTTAAAGATCTTTATATATACTTCTTTAGCGCTTGCATTCGCGCTACTTAGCCTAGATATAACGAATATAATATTAGGCCTCGTGCCTTATGCAATCTAGTTCAGTCTGCTAGTTCGTTTAAGCTACTGCTTAGACTCTATTATAATATTATAATCCTTCTAGTCGTATAGAATCTCTAGCTTTAGTAGCTAGGGAGTATCGGTAGGGTTTATCTCGTTTAAACCGAATTTCTTAATAACTACGTTAATATACTTCTCTTACGTAAGCTTAATAGTTTGCTTTTATAGTTTATAAGTAATTTCTAAACTAAGGAATAACTATAGTTCGCCTAGTCTCTTAAGAGATATAAGTCTTCTAATCTTATTAAATACTATATTAATAGTAGAATCGTTTAGACTAATTATAATTAGGTCGTCGATATAAATGAGAAGTTTAACTCTATCGTTTCTAATATAAATATATAGATTACTTTCGAGTAATCGAAATCCGATTATTTTAAGTAGATCGGTAAAGGTATCGTTCTACTATTTAGGGGAATAGCATAAGCTATAGAGACCTTTATTAAGAAGGTACACGCGATTAGTACTATCTTCGTAGCCTATTAGCTGCTCGACATAGACTTCTTATTATACGTTAGTATAAAGAAATATAACTTTTATATTAGCTTACTACTAGCTATCTCTGCTTATCGCAACTATTATATAGAAGGTCCTAAAGGTTACTGCGTGCGTAACGGTAGAGTAGAAGTCTTTTACTTTATAGTTATCGCTAGTCTACTAATCTCCTCTAGCTACCTATCGTGCCTTTATATAGGCAGGCTTGCTAGCTAATTCCTTTACGATATATACCTATTTACCTCTAAGTATAGGCTAGTCTTTTAGCCTCTTAACTAGAGTCTATGCCTCTTTCTTAGCGATCTCTTCTAGCTCTTTCTATTTAGCTAGTTACTATACGGTTTCGTAGTCGTTCCGCTTGCGTACTGCCGTTAAGTAACGAGGAGCTTTGCTAAGGTATTGCGCGATATCTTTATCGACTCGCAGGGCTAAAAAACAATAGTCAAGTTCCTCTTCCTAAACTTAGTCTAGATTAAAACGGATACCTTCCGAGCTATAGAGAAAACTATTAACTATATTAGACTTCTATTTAAATATAGTAGTCAAATACTAAAAACTGTTTTATTTTATATAGTCCTTTCGCTTTCCAGTAGTAATCATCTTCGTTAGACTGCCTTAGTATAGATCCTATTCGGTTTCCCTCTACCTCTTTATTAGTCTCGCTACTGAGTTGGATAGGAAAAAACACACCCCCTGACACTAGGTCAACGGGCGACCGGGCAACGGATCAGATGGGTGTTGTGCCGGACGAAGACCCGGCACAACAAGGAGTGACCGTAGAAGATATCTTAACAACCATAAGTCCGTTTGGGTTGGTTTTTTTGGGCTATTAGATAGAGCTTCAACTGATCAGATGCTTGGTATAATTTACAGCGTTCCAAAGGAACAGCTGCTGCGGCAAAAAGCCGACTTCGTGTACGCAACGCGTATTAAAACAATAGGTTCAAAAAAAAATATTCAGGTCGAAAAGGCATGATTTTTTTTTCATTCTGGAAGGGACTATGACTATTGCTTTTATACTAGGCAATTGATCAACTGGTCAGGTTGCCTATAGGTAGTTCCCCTCTCCACAACACACTACGTATCTAAGCATTAGACGTTTGACTTCGTTCGGGATCGGATTATCTAAATTAAGCATTTCAATTGCTTTTTCGTTTTCGGACTTAATCTTAAGTTTAGGCGTAAAACGAAGAGGTAGGAGTAGTTTTAGTCGTGCTAATATCTTAGGTTAAGGCTCCCGCACCTCTTTATCTTAAGCGTCTTATATCTCCACGTCCTAAGGTTCTCTATCTCGAGTCTCTTCGTTTTAAGGTTACGGCTGAGATATAGTATACTATACATTCACGATCCTTACGAATTATATCGAGTATATAGCTTTATCGACTTTAGGGTTAACTAGGGTAGTCTTATATTTAATATTATTAGTAACCTTTA
>PXOB01000131.1:0-73574 GCA_003012115.1 Trichothecium sympodiale
TTTTTTTTTTATTTGTGTTTTGTTTTGGGTGGGGGGGGGGGGGGGGGGGGGGGGGGGGAGAACCATTCTTTCGTGAATCATCGGGTGTACCGTTCCGAAGTAGAAAAAGGGGGGCATCTCATAGTAACTTTTGAGGTTGACGAGACTAGTGTATGAACCCCAAAGGGGGGAACCGTGTATCCGATATTGAATAGATTCCACTTCTCTTTTAACCTAGGTGATGGCTACTAGAATAGGATAAAGATAGTTCTCGTTGGTAGTCGCTCCAACAGCTTCTCGGTTTTGGTTTACAAAAGACGTAGCGCTGGATGTAGTATTCGCCCAAGCCTCTCAATGCTTTAGTTATCTGAAGACATTCGATTGCCAAGATTAATTCTTGTGCCGCTCAAGCCGGAAAAGAGAACTTGCTCGTCAATAATAAACCATTAGCAAAAAGATGTATCCAAACGGTTTCCACACACACAACATTACGGAGTACAGAATTTGTAGAAGATGGGGTAGATGGGCTTGGGGGGGTTTTCGGAAACAGGTTTCAGCGTCCGGAAGCAGGTTCGCGACGGGATAAAGTTCTGATGATACAGAAAGAAGGAAGGATAGATTCATCAAGACTGATTCCGAATTTCCATGTTCCCCAGACTTTCGGAAGTACGATGGATTGATGCAGAACAATTTCCGCGGTCCGCTAAGAAGGGGAAATTCCACCTTCCGGGGACTTTGGGGGAAGATACGCGTTCGGGGCTTTGCTACCAGTCCGTCGGGTCGAGTCAGATGTAAGCACATGGAAATGTAGGCGTAAGACTACTTTTTGAAACGTCACTCTTCTCTAGAGGGATGGGATGCCACCTTTAGAACATGTGTGAATAACGCAGTTGGAGAAAAAAAGTAATTACAAAGGTGGTTTGAAAAAAAGGTTGCAACGTAAAAGGACTTTCTTCGTTGAGTGACATGGACATACTAAATCTTCTCTATGACCACCTCAATGACTGCACAGCGCCTCGAGTTCTTAATGGCAGACAAAGCCCCCCTGAGGACAGGTTCGACGTCGTCGATGGTGCGTATCACCCCAGACCAGGCTTTCCCCGCGCCCTCGGCAATCTTGCCAAAGTCGGGCGAAGGGTCGATGCCGACCCCGGTGCTCTGCGTCAGGTTCTCCCTGTCTGCGAGGTGGCCGTGGACGCGCAGGAAGGCCCCCCTCGGCGCCTTCCAGCCACCGTTGTTCCAGATGATGGTGAGGTACGGCGTCTCGTACTTCATGGCCATCCAGTAGGCGCTGGCGGGGACGCCAAAGAGCCAAGTCCCGTCGCCGACAAAGGCTACGAGGAGGTCCTCCTCCTCCCTCGACAGAGCCTGGAGGCCCATGAAGGCGCCCACGGCCGCCCCCGAGTACCATCCCAGGCCGCCGCCTCCGGAACCGATGAGGCTTTTCGGGCGGCTGTGCCCGAGGTGATCGGCCACGCTCGGCAGATTGGTCGTGCTTTCGTTGAGGCCGATGATGGTCATGCCTGCGGTGACTTCCCGGAAACGTGACATGAAGTACGGTACCGTGACAGCACCGTCGGCCGGGGGTTCCTCCTTGGCCCGTAGCATCTCTTGCCTTTTTGCGAAACGGTCCTTGAGTATGCCGATCCGGCCATCTATGTTCGCCTTGACCTCGGGCCTCGACGCCAGGTCATTCTCCTTTGCGTAGGTGCTGATCTGGGACAGGGCGAGGCTTGACTCGCACTGCCACCTCTTCTCGCACGCCAGACCCCACAAGGTCAACGACGTCTTGAGGGGGTCGCTGTCCAGGTGGAAGACCCTGGCGTCATCCCGAGGCTTGGACTGCACCGGGATGAAGGGGATGTCGGAGTCGACGACGAGGACCACGTCGGCCTCGGCCAGCTCAGGCAGCTGCCCCCCGCCGTTCCACTGGTGACCCTGATGTAGGAACGAGGTGGTGTCAAAGTTGTTCCAGATGGGCGCGCACTCGTGCACGGGGATGGTCAAGAGCTCGGCCAGCTCCTTCAACGCCCCGAACCCGGCCACCGACCTCCCGCAGTAGCTGGTGATTATGAGCGGCCTCTTCGCCGACGCCAAGGCGGTCGCGAGCTCCTCGATGCCCGCGGGTCCTAGACCTATCGGCTCGACGGCGAGGTTCTTGGCCGCCGTCTGCGAGGGCTTCGTTGCCGTCGCGCCGTTTGCGCCGCGCGGGTGCGTCGTCTCCGCCTCAAGGACCTCCCGGCTGGCTATCAAGTACGTCGGACCTTCTGGGCTTGTCGTGGCGAATTGGAGCGCCCTCAGCGTGAGCTGCATGGCGTTGTGGGGTGAACGTATTTCGTGGTCATACTTCATGTACTGGCGGACTATTTCCCTCTGATTTGGCACATCTTGAGTGAAGTGAATGTATCTGCGCAACAAGAGTTAGTAATATTTCTTTTTCCCCTTTATAGTATTCGGACAAACCCCCCTGGGTTGTTATTGTTTGTTGTCATCGTTGTATGAAGGGTGGAGGGTGCCAGCTTAACTCATTTCTGCTCCCAACCATTTCATTCTCCATGGTGATGGGTGACGTCCCGGCAAAGATGAAAGCCGGAATCCTCCCTCTGCTGATGTTGTGCACTGCAGCCGCCATGCCCAACGTCCCGCACTCGACGTGCACCAGCACCGCCGCCGGGGTGTTTGTGATCTGGGCGAACCCGCTCGCGGCCGACAGCGCGTTCATCTCGTTGGGGCTCGTGATGATCCTGAGCTTGTCGTACCTGCCGCTCGAGAAGGCGGCGAGGAAGGCGGGGTGATCGGAGCCAAGGTTGACAAACATGTGCGTGACGCCTGCATCTTGGAGCGCACACAATATGGCTTCGGCGCCGGTGATGCTTTGTTGTTTTACCTCTGACATTTGCGGCTGATTTTCAAAAAAAAAAAAAAAACAATTTGAAGATTGAAAATTTCACTGTGTTAAAGTTAATTGTCCGATCAGTATAGATTAACGACTAAAAAGCAAATCATCTCAAAAGTTGAGGTGCAAAAGTTGAGGTGCTTCTCTGACAACTTGAGAAGGAGCTCATCATCACTTACTCCAAATTACAACGTTGAATCTCCCCCCAAACTCCGCACTATCCTCCTACCCTGAATTCACCCCACATCCTCAGATCCGCGGACCACCACCCCGCGCAGGTTAACTAAAGGGATCGATCGCGTGTATGATTCCGCCTCTATACTTGTTGTATCTTTCTCTAGAGTGAACTCCATACTCCATATCGTTGTTGGGTCCTTTAACCAGGGCAACTCACGAGCGCAGGAAGCGTACACCCGGGTGTTTTGAAAGGTATCCTCTTTGTTCGTGTGCCACTGCTGGCAAATGGTCGTAGCATATGCCATCTATACGAAGTACTAAGAAAGTTGGTTATTAGAAACCGCCGAATTGGGGTAGACAAGAGGAAGCATCAATATCACTAAGTTCGGTGTCTAGGCCTTTTTTATACATCTTATTGTTGTCAACTCATATAGTGATAGGGGAAAAAGGATGCGTGTTATTACTACTATATCTTATATCTCTATCTATTTCGTCAACTACTCTCATCCCAAAGGCAAAAGAGCTGAGTGTCTACTTAGGTACTAATTTTGAGCCAACTTTCCATCATTGGAGCGATAGCTCAGTGGTAGAGCGTAAGATTGCAAATCTTAAGGTCGCGAGTTCGATCCTCGCTCGCTCCTTTTATCGGAATCTTTTTTGGCGGGGGCTATCCGATAAGACTATTCTGCAATATAAGATGGAAGATTTCTTTCCGCTCGTTTATTTCCTTCTCTTTTGCTTTTTTTCAAGCTGAGAACAGCCATTCTGAGGAACGAGACTATAACATGTAAAGATTTGAGCTTGCCTTTCGACGGCCCAAAAAAGTGCCTTATCTGCAAGGTATTATAAGTCTCATCTATGCAGACACTCCCTCCTGCGAGGCGACGCAGCCTCTTGGCTGCAAAGCAGTCCTACCAGGCCCAAGTAGAAGCAATCCTAGACACCTACATATAAGTGATTAACATTCGTCATCATCGTGGGAGACGTCCGTCACAAGCGGCAGAGGCATAACCTTCTCTCGCCACGATCTGCAGGCCTATCGAAAAGCTACAGAGTACATTCCTACTGTAACCTCAGCTGTAGATTCCAGGGGTACAGACACATGTCATGTGCCCAAGTGTTACATGCTAGGCCCTAGTGCTATCAATATACATAAGCTTGGAGGCCAGCAGAGATCCCCCATCTACGGAGTGCTGCAGAGCCCGAATGACACACAAGTTTCGGTCAAAGGCGTCAATGTCAACACAGATACAACTGCGAGGCCCTACTGCGTAGAGAGGAACAAGGAGACGGCATAGTTGTTTCACCATCTTCAAGAGCACGGGCTCATCTTACCTTGCTGAGGCGATGGGACTTTATTTCGTAAACTAGATAAAGTACGGCCAGTGTTCTTCTTTCTTTGTACATGTACGGAGGACTCCGTATACGGAGTATATATGTAGCATGGCCAGACATGGTTTACACAAATATCCTACAAAAGTTCAGGTCTTGGGTCGAGTATGGGTGGAGGCTGACCGTCATCAGGTATCAAAGGGGTCCGGAGACCCTGGAAGGCGACGATGATGGCCACAAGGATCTCATTTAGACTACACGAAAGTACTTGTGAGACAGAGGCTGAGTTTCCATGGGTATCCTAAACAACCTTTGTACGTATACACCGTATAAGCCCCTCATTAGCTATCCACGTCCAACCTCGCCCATCTATCAAAGATATTGCAAGACAACCATCCATTGTACTACAGGGTGATGTCGCTCAAGCGGGGGTATGATGACAAAGTTGATGCTTCTCGGCGGCGCAGTCACCAGGTCTGCCCTTGGCACCTGAGATTTCCTCCCTCCCTCCAGAAAAGGAAAACAATCAGTTATTGATCTAGAAGGTATGCAAGCAACTGCGCCTCGCGCCAGACTCCGCCAAAAGTCGTAGTAGGGCTGAAGAGGAAAAAAAAAAAAAAAAAAAAAAAGGGGAACATGATCCCTCTTTTGCGTACCGAGTCATACATAATGTGTCTTGTTGAGCGAGATGTTTCCACCATTTTGGATGAAGCGCAGCCGATTTCGGCAACTCGACATGAAAATGCTCAGGCCTAACAGAAGATGCAAAGAATTGGACAGATGTTTTGTGCCCCCTGCTGACTATAGTTGTAGGTACCACACTTTTTCGAGTTATCGAAAAGATCAATAATCAAAGAGCTGCCTGCCATCCAGTTTCGGATCCGATGCGCACCCCCCTGTATACGACTTTCGCCCACCCCCACGACCAAAACAACTAAGCTGACCAAGCAAAGATATGACATCTCAACTCTAATCTGCGCTGCGATTGCACTTTGTACACGGATTACGTTAACACGTATTATGTCAAATAAATCATCGCAAAAAGATGCCAGCCGGACGGAAAATCCGCTGAGCTGACAGCAGCACTAGAGAATGTAACAGTCGGGCTTGATTCATTCAGAATGTGCACTTCCCGGGACAACTTTAGAAAGAAAAGAAGAGAAAGAAAAAGAAATGAAAAAATGGGAGTTTACATGTATTCTAGGTTATGCTGCTCATAGTTGGAAATGGGCAACGACTTACGCGCAAGTGACATTTTCTAAGTACGAAATACGCATTCGCCAGAACCCTCCCCAGCGCACATCGCAACTGCCGCTACCTCTGCCGCTGCGGGAACAACAATTATCGGCGTATCCACAGCGTTGGTTGAAACCAAATCTGCGGAGTTTCTTTGAACCCATGGGTGCTCATCAAATAATCACGACACGTCGACACAATTTGTTGGGGAGGGGCTGGAGAGAAAAGGATACCCTTGCCGTTCAGCCTTAAAAGCGGTTTTTGAACTACTACTACTAGTAGCACTCCGAACTCCGTGTGTGGGGTGGCGTTTCCCCAGGATATTTTGAAAGCGCATTGACTAGGTATATATTGTAGGTACTGTACTCCGTATGGTGGAAATACATGTCATGTCAGCTTTCATATGTACATACGGAGTATGTTCCCATACATATATTAGCTAGTAAAGTCTTGGCTGATATCCCTAATGTTCCTCACAGGTCTAAACATTGACAGCAACAAGGATGGTTCCCGCCCGGCAAAGGACCCTTCCTACATATGTATGTATGTATGTAGATTTTCAAAGCTAGTGCCGCTCATGACCTGCGGTTTGTCAAAGAAAATCCTCGACTACATATACTAGTAGTTGGAGCTTCTCTTGTTCGTTGGCCGCTACAGCCGCCCGGAGCCAAAGGGGGCGGGGCCGAACTTCCCCCCCCCCTGTCGCAAACGATTCCCCATTTCGAACGAGCCTCATCATAGACTACGAGTGAAAGGCCTTAAAAAAAAGAAAAGAGGGAGATGTTGGTTCTTTTCCCGCCACTCGTGGTAGCTACATGTACGTAAGTGAACAGCAACCTAACCCAACCCACCCCATTCGGAGAAGTCAAAAAAATGCTAGTCAAGGAGACGACGAGCGGTGAAGAAAACACATCTCCCAGCCTGAGGAGTACAGTAGTTGAAGGCGGGTTTTGAATTTAGATTAAGTTCTGACTTGACAGCGGGCTAGCTATTGTACTCCGTACTTGTAGATCAAGGAAAGGCACGGGGAGGGGGGAGGACCGTGAAGAATTCGTCGTCACGCTGCTGGTGGCCTTTGGCCTTTGGGAGAAGCGGGCTGGGAAAGAGAGAACCCTTGGAAGAGCAAATAAAGATAGATATCAAGCTTACAACTATGATTTCTAGCCAGTCTCGGGGAGTGGATTTGTCTCGCTTAAGCTTACCTAGGATTGGACAGCAGTGGCCCATAAACGGTCTGTACGAGCGGCTCACATCAACATGCATTACTCCGTACAAGTATATGCAGAGGAGAAAAAGGGGCAATCCGAGGGGAGTTCAATCCAAAGTCTGAGGCCAACGATGCTCATGTCTGGACAAGTGGTATTTTATGAACTTGAAGATGCTCATCACCACGAGACAGCAAGTACATGATTGAAAAATCATGTCGTATTTCACGTTGTTTAAAAACTCACATACGGAGTAATTACACGGCAATTGCTTTTTTTTTTTTTTTTTAAAAAAAAAAAAAAAAAAACCCTTGTTCATGTCTTTAGACGTGGCCCCCAAATTGCTCACGCGAGCAAGTCGAACTTGTCGATCGCTTCTACTTGCAGTAAAAGCCTCCTTGTGAAGATCAGAGAAGATCGATGTGGGAAACAAAAAATTTATACGGAGTACAACTGCTACCTGAGATAGTAGGGTAGTATTCCGTGTAATTAAGTAGTATTGCATATGGAGTACGGAGTATGCATGACCCCAAGGCGTTTACATTTTCGGAGTATGATCAGACGGGTGCTCCGTTCGCGGGGTTTTTCTTTTTTTTTTTTTTCTTTCTTCTTCTTTCTTTTCTCGGACTATACTAATAACCCGATGTCGCGCGTTGAGGCCAGCCACACACACACACGCACACACAACGAATAAAAAGGAAGAAAAAAGCATCACTGGTCGGGTCATTTAAACTTCCCGCGCCCAACAGTGTGTGCATACAACTCCGTATGTTTGCCTTGTTCTGGTTTTGCTTTTTTGCTTTTTGGGGCAAACTCTACGTAATTGAACTCCGAACTTTCTCCAGCTGTTGCGATAATAATCCCGGACAAAGCTCGCTTACTTGTACAATTATTATTTACTTGGCCCGCAGGCAACAACGTGGGGTAGGACAAGTCTTTTCCTGTCAAGCCAAGATTGTTAGCAGCGTAGTACTCGGGCTTTCATACACTCCGTAAAAAGTTGATCTTTGCTTTTCGTTCATCCTTGTTGATTCGCTGTACGGAGTAATAGCTCTTGTAGATCCTGGCCTGGAAAGAGAGGAAGAGGGAAGAGCAAGACGTGGAGGAGCAAGGCAATGTAGACATATGTAGATGTATGTAGTTGCAGTAATAGTAAATGTACATGATAATACTTCTCATATCAAAGAAGAAAAAAAAAGGTCGAAAAACGCGTTCCAGCTCCCAGACATGTCCAAAGTACTAGGGATGGGTACCCCTAAGTTGTCTTGCATATTCGTAAAAGGACGATCCCCCGGATCCGAAGGAGAAAGAACGAAGGAAAAAAAAAAATTGCAAGGTCTACCCGGCTTTCGGGGTTATAGATTGAAAAACTTGGACTTGTGTATGCATGTGTGATCAGACCACGTTTTTATTATTCGTATGTGTCCACCAGTTGGGAAAGAAAAAAAGTGACCATGGGACGGGTTTGGTTCTAGCTTCTCCGGAAAACGTTTCCGTGGTTCGTATCACTAGTTGTAAATTCACCTTGGAAAACTTTCCAATAACAGTATATGGAAGTTGTCCCAGTGTTTACCACCTCCCGCGGAAATGTAATTACCAAAACCTCTCCGATACCACCCGTAAAGAGCAAAATTACCCGTTTTTCAGCAAATGTGAAAGATAAATCATGTCACGATGGAAATTTATAATCGATACTCCAGTATTCTTGAACAAGATCAGCTCATTTATTTTTGCCAGTTTTTTTGTACAAGAACCAACTCATAGCCACCCACCTATATATAGAGAGGGAAGAGGCAAGGAACGGGTATAGGTAATACATGACAGGAAATCGTGGATTCGCGGAAGGCCTTGTTTCTTGTAAAAAAACTCCCCCCAACGAATCACACACCACCACTACCCCTGGTCCCATCAACCATCGGGGCCTAAATTAGAAAGAACATCGAAAACCGCCCCCCCCCCCTCTACGGAGTACGGAGTCCGGAGTAGTAGTTAAACTACATATAGCAATCATGGCTCTCACTCAGGCTCAAATCGACATTGTCAAGTCGACGGCCCCTATACTCAGGGAACACGGAAACACTATAACAACAACATTTTATCGCAACCTCCTCGCCTCCCACCCAGAGCTGAAAAAGGTCTTCTCCCTCCGCAACCAGGAGACGGGAATTCAGCCAAACGCACTGGCCAAGTCGGTACTGGCATATGCATCTCACATCGACCAACTAGGCAGGCTGAGCTCCGTCGCCGAGCGCATCGCCCAGAAGCACGCCTCGCTGTTTATAAGACCGGAGCAGTACCCCCTCGTCGGGGAGCACCTGGTCGGCGCCTTCGCGGAGGTGCTACAAGACGGCCTCACCCCCGAGGTCAAGGAAGCCTGGATCGCCGCCTACCAGCAGCTTGCGGACATGCTCATCGGCCGCGAGCGACAGCTGTACCAAGAAGCAGGCGACGACTGGCAGACCTGGAGAAAGTTCCGCATCACCAAGAAGGAACGCGAGACCGAAACCATCACCAACTTCTACCTCGAGCCCGTCGACGGGAAAACCCTCCCGCGTTTCCTGCCCGGGCAGTACGTTAGCCTGCAGATCCCCATCCCCGTTCCCGGATCCGAAGAAGGCCTCCCGCAGAGCCGCCAGTTCAGCCTGAGCGAGGGTCCCACGCCCAACATGAGCCACTACCGCATCAGCGTCAAGAGGGAGAAGACGATCCCGGACGCGCCCCTCAAGGACGTGACCCAGGGCAAGGTCCCCGGCGTCGTGTCCAACCTCCTTCACAACAACTACGCCGTCGGCGACGAGGTGGAGCTGAGCCCTCCCCGGGGCGAGTTCTACGTCGACCCCGACGACGCCGCCAAGTCGAGCAGCCCTCTGGTCCTGCTCTCGGCCGGCGTCGGCGCCGCGCCCCTGCGAGCCATCCTCGACTCCATCCTGGCGCACCCGGGCAACCGGGATCGTCCCGTCACCTGGCTGCACACGGCGCGGAGGTCGGCCGCCATCTGCTTCAGCCAGGACATCCGCAACGCCGCCACCAAGCACGACAACCTCGAGGCCGCCATCTTCGTCCGCGACCTGAGCGACGGCGACGTCCAGGACGTCGTCTACGACTTTCACGGCGTCCTTCCCCCCGGCCACGGACGCGTCCTGGAGGAGCCTCTCAGCCTGAGGCTGGACAGCAAAGACGCCGAGTACTACATATGCGGCCCCGAGGCCTGGATGTTGGAGCTAAGCAATTGGTTGGAGACATTAGGTGTTGAACAAGAGCGTCAGCATCTGGAGCTCTTCAGACCTGGTTCTCTTCGCTGATGTTTTTTCGTTTTTCGTTTTTTTCGGGAGTGGGGAGGAGGAGTTGCACACATATTTTAGCATCCAATCGGCGCCGGTGGGGTTCCTTTGATGAGGAAGCGGCGCGAGACATCTCTTCTCTTTTTTTTCCCTTTTTTTTCCTCTTGAGCATACAATCGCATGAATACCAAATTATTATTATGAGTTATATCAATCTAGCCCACGCATGGAACAGCAATCGCAACAGAAACATGTTGCGCAACCTCGCCTGCAGAGTGAGAACGTGATGAACAACCTCGAATAAGAATATGACTGCATTACCCCGCCCGCACATGGTAGCCAGCATTGCTTTCTGTTCATCACTTTAAGACCGTAAAGTAAGGGTTGAGGTCCATCATCATCATGGATAATTTACAAGTCCACGATAGCAGATAACACTGTCTAGTGCAGACTCACCACAGCCACCCCCATTATACCTATGTACACGTATATCTCCTAGGCTAACCAACGCACCTGCGTCGTCCGCTGAAACGGGCAACTCGGAAAGAATAACATCCTCCTCTAGCCGCCTACTAGTGGAGGAAGGAAGGAGGGGGGAAAGGAAAGAGAAGGGAATCCCCCACACAACGCTAGCATGATAAGTCCCCCCCCCCGCACATGCCTATCCGCCGGCGTAGAAGGAGGAGGCAACTTGCTTCGGCAAGGCTAGCTAATTGATTGATTTAGAGTGGCTGGCTACTTGCTTCCGGCGAGGAATCTTACAGCCGCAGTCTCTCAAGGTGCACGTTCCTGGGGATTTGGGGTCGAGGATGTTTCATGGCCTGTTGTTGGTCTTGAGATGTTGGCGGGGAAGTTGGATGTGGAAAAAGATAAAAAAGGAAAAAGAAAAAAAGGGAGAAAGGGCCTATATCCCAGGTTATTCTACCACTCACTCTCTGCCTTTACTTCGTCGTCAGGCTTCATCCTAACCTGCACCTTCCCAAATTTCCCTACCTGTCAATCTCATACGGGCCCTTCGCGAGAAGAACCCCCCCGGCCCCCCAAGATGCCCTCCAATGACCAAAGTGCCCAAACGGGCAAGCTATCAGACCCCCAGCTCCTCTACATCAACGGAATCTACAAGCAATCGTCCGATGGATGGACCTTCCCCGTCGTCGACCCCATGACGGGCAAACACATATTCGACAGCTCCGCCGCGACCAAGGATGACTACCTCGAGGCCGTCGAAGCCGCGCACGCGGCGTACAAGTCGTGGTCCCGGACGACGCCGTCGGCCCGGCGGCTCATCTTCCTCAGGGCCGCCGACGTCCTGGAGACGTACCTGGGAGGTGACGCCCCTGAGATCCTGTCGCACGAAGTCTCGGCGACCAAGAGCTGGATCGTGGTCAACATCAAGGCCACGGCGGGGATACTCAGGGAATCCGCCGGCCTGGTGACGCATATCAAGGGGGAGATTGTGCCGGCGGACCGTCCAGGCACGACTATCCTCGTGGAACGCTGCCCGGTTGGCGTCGTGCTAGCCATCTCTCCTTGGAACGCTCCCGTAAGTTCCACTTCTTAAGCATCCATCTATGGGGTGGTGGAAGAGAAGAATGAGTTCTCTTCTCGTCAACTAAAAACAAACAAAATCTCTAGGTAAATCTCACTGCGCGTGCCATCGCAACTCCTCTAATCTGCGGCAACACCGTCGTCCTGAAACCATCAGAGTTCAGCCCGAAATCGCAACACCTCGTGGTGCGAGCCCTCGCCGCAGCCGGCCTTCCCCCCGGGGTCCTCAACTTCCTGCCGACCTCCCCCTCGGCGGCCCCCGGCGTCACGGAGCTCGCGGTGAAGCACCCCAAGGTCCTGCGCGTCAACTTCACCGGCAGCGACCGGGTCGGGAGGATCATCGCGGGGTGGGCCGCCGAGGTCCTGAAGCAGTGCGTGCTCGAGCTGGGCGGGAAAGCGCCCGTCCTCGTCCTAGACGACGCGAACGTCGAGGATGCCGTCGAGGCCACCGTGTTTGGCGCCCTGGCCAACAGCGGCCAGATTTGCATGTCGACCGAGAGGGTCATTGTTCACTCGTCCATTGCCGACCAGTTCAAAAAGGCTTTGGTCGAGAGAGTGCGCAAGGTCGCTTGGGGCAACCATCATGAGACGCCCGAAGTATCCATGTCCGGCTTGTACACTCCCTCATCTTGCGCTAGGATCGTCGACCTTGTCCAGGACGCGATTGCTCAGGGGGCAGCACTCCTAGTGGGCGAACCTACTGCATCAGGCCCAAACATGAGCATCCTCCCGGCCATGGTGCTCGACAAGGTCACCCCGAAAATGTCCATCTTCCACAAGGAGACCTTTGGGCCCATCATCTGCCTGACAGAGTGCAGTTCTGACGACGAGGCTGTAGAGCTGGCTAACAATAGCGACTTCTCGCTCTGTGCCAGCGTCTTTTCTCAAGATGTCATGCGAGCTCTGGATGTCGCGCGCCAGGTTCGAGGAGGCAGTGTTCACGTCAACGGTCCGTCTGTATACATTGAACCGACACTTCCCAACGGTGGTACAGGCGGAGCAAGTGGATATGGGCGCTTTGGTGGTGTTGCCGGGGTGGAAGAATTCACCGAGAAGAAGATCATCAGCCTCGCAAAATCGGGAGCCAAGTACCCCTTTTAGATGACATATTGGACAAAATTCCATGTTCTGATGGGCTGAAGCCGGTTTTGGCTGGCCCATAGCCTAGATTTATTTTTAGCCGACATTCATATGTACATGCAGCTCAAGAATTTTTGGCTGGGAACTGATCGAGCTGAGGCTAGCCTCTCATCTGAGATATCAAGACCCAGAGTACCATGTGTTCAACGCTTCCTGTACCAAAAAACGCGCCAGAACGCGCCAGAACAGCCCTTGGACGTATGCAACCCAATCTATTCCCCTTAGATAGCAACCCAGATGAGCATAATAATCACATCCATGCCCTTACCCTCACCACCGTCAAACTTGAAGGTCCACATGCCATCCTTCTTTTCGTCCCAGTAAGCGCCAGTCGCGCTGTGCATGCCACGACGACCGACATGAGGCTTGCCGTCCGTAGCGGTGGCCTCGGTGCTCGTCGAGATACTCGGCTCCTCCTTGTCGTCGGTTCCGCCACGAGACTTGTTCAGGGCGGAAGTGGGTACGAGATGCTGGACGATCGTGCTGTTGCAAGCAAACTTGTAGGATGGAGCGGCGGCGCCATCAGGTGTGGCTTCAGAGATGACGGACTTCAGCATCGAGTTCTGCTCCCCCCCTCTAGTCAGTTTCCAATCTCTCAAGTCCGTCTCTCCCATTCATGTGCGTACGATGATCGTCGTGTTCCATTGCTCAGTCTTTGCGTGGTCGTAGAATTCAGCACTGCCGATGGCGCTGTTGCAGGCCTAAGTCGGTCAGGTCAGTTCAAGTTGCTAAAAGCCTTACAAGGTCAGGTAACGTACATCGGTGGCAATCTGCTTAAGACGGACAAGGGAAACGGGCTAAAAGAAAAACGCGTAAGCTAGCGTTCTGCGTCACCGGAGCCGATTCATCCCTCACAGGAGCAGCCATCTTGCCGTCGGGGTATTCTCAGGAGGAGGCTATCGTAAACAAGTTCGTAACGCGTCAGGTAGAAGGAACTCTGGGGAGGCCAATACGTCAGTCACTACTCTGCATCTAATCTTGGGATGGCCCCAAAAGAAAAAGGTCCAGTTAGTAAATCTCACCGCTCCAAGGCTTCGTTAATAGGTGCACATGTAAGGATGAGAGATGTTGCAGATAACGATGATTTGTTTGAATTGAACTTGCCTTCCAACTTGGCACATCAACACCGGGAAAAAAGGTACGTACCTCGCACACCTCTTGGGGTCTTCCCACGCCGGCAAGCGGGGCAAAATCCTCGCATGTGATTGGGCTGAGCTCCAGCTCCGCTGCTCAACTCAAAACCCGGCTGCGGCGCTCCACGTGCATGCCACCGGCACTGGCATTGACGCAGTTCCCAGCCTTAACTTTTCTGTAACAAAAACCATCTCCTCCTAGAGTCTTTTTACACATCTGCGACATATATTTCCACCTCTGTCCTGTGCTGCTGTGAGAACCTGTTCAGCGCCTCTGGAATAAGATTGCCCTATCAATTGCCCCTATATATATACAATTGCAATCTGCAACCCCGTTGCTAAGCGCCGGCTACCTGCATACGAGAAGGTTCGACAGCCGAGACCTCCCTCCCCGTTCCTCACCATGTCCTCCCAGCCTCTTCTCCAAACCGCCCCAGGTAGGTGACGTCTCTGTCCTCGGAAATCTCTCTCTGCTCACTCCGATCAAGGCAAGCGCATTGCTCTCCCTACCCGCGTCGAGCCCAAGGTCTTCTTTGCCAACGAGCGAACTTTCCTATCATGGCTCAACTTCACCGTCATCCTCGGCGCCCTTGCCATCGGCATGCTCAACTTCGGTGACCGCGTCGCCTTCATCTCGGCGTTCCTTTTCACTGGTGTTGCGATGCTCACCATGATATACGCGCTAGTGACGTACCACTGGAGGGCAAAGTCTATACGAGTCAGAGGGCAGGCCGGGTTCGACGACCGCTTTGGCCCCACTGTCCTGGCCATCATTCTGTTGTTGGCCGTCATCGTCAACTTCGTGCTGAGAATTACGGATCGTTCCAAGAAGGAACAGCATGGCCAGATTTGAAGAGTCGAAAAGTACGTCCGGGCGTCGGTGCAGATTGGATATTGTAAATTTTTTTAGAAGTGATGGAAAGTATGTAGTGTCGAAGCGTCATTGTGCATTGGGTCATAGCAAATTGTCTTGTATAGTCTTTTAAGTTTTAAGCTTGAATAGGTTTCCTTTGAAATTAAATTTATCCGGGGTATCTTTGTTTTACCATCTACTATCGAAATGCATTGATGCATGCAAGCAACACCAATTGTGACGCCATGGGATGCTCCATTATAAGCAATTCGGCCTGAAGCCTATTCGCTGGTCTGCGTTGTCACGCCAGTCCTCGTCTTCAGCTCCTGTATAGGCTCAATCGAGAGGAATATTCGGAGGGACTTGACGAGACGTTCTGGGGGAGGCGGACGCACAGCCTTTTCGAGCCGGTCTATGCTTTCAAAGTATTCGTCCTCCGAATCTGACGACTGCCCATCCTCGAGAGTTGTCTCCTCAATCAATTGCGCGTCCAGACGTTTCTTCTGGATCTCTTCTGGCGGCAGATCAAAGAGCTGGTTGTATTGATACCATTTCTTTCCCTCCTCTTTCAGCACCCGCTTGCAATGCTCCACGATTGTCGTCAACTTGCTGATTTCGCCTGGCCTTGCATACAGCAGCCCAATGCACGACCTGTCCCCCTCGTTCAGAAGGTGTTGGGTTATGTAGACAATCCGTTTCTGGATTTTGGTCGACGATATGACAGATGCCCCCAAGATATTGTATCTAGCAGATAACTCGCTGATAATCTCCTCGTGGGGCTTGGAGAGGCTTGTGCCGGGGGTTCGCTCGGGCTCATGGGAGCGTGCCTTTTTCGATGGCTGCTGCTCTTCCAATGGCTTGGACAGCTTTCGTTTCCTTAGTTTGTGTGAGGAGGCGGCGGTAGCTTGTGGACGGGACCGGTCCCCAAGAAGCTGCAGAAGCTTCTCTGGGTCTTGCTTGCCCATGTTCGAACTTCTCTCACGCGTCGATCATTGTCAGGCCAATCGTTGTCACGCAATTCATCTGCGAGCATCAATGGTTAGTGACTAGAATCAGCATGAAGGAACCTGTGGGTTACGATGGGGCCTATCGTTATCGGCACGTGACTCTATCTTGGGACTAGCGCTCTAATGGAGGCGGTCACGCAAGTGAGAGACGGTGTGATGCGGTGTGTTTTAATCATACGTATCCATGAGCTGCGTTTGGTGTCAGGACCTTCCAATTTATTCATCGAAGTATTGCTTTTCGTTACTGTACCATTCCGACGTACACCGAAATCTTGCTATGTTGTTTGCTTGTCTTACACCTAATTGACCGGGGATTATAGGAAAGAGGAGAATATCGTTTGCAAGGTGGGCTTCGACGATGAGAAAAAAAAAAAGAAATCGTGATCCTAGGGAAAATATTCATCGAACCATCTATCCACAGGCGACAGACAACACACCGATATCACTGACCGCACTTTGTGCCTGATACATGAGGGGTTTCGCGAACGTTACCGGGTAGGGTAGCCGAGCAGTGAAGATGCTGGCACAATCATGCTGGGCAAACTTTAAGCCAGTGAAAGGAATAGCATGACACAAGTCGAGTCATGCAGAGTAGGCATTTAGCAAATGATGCTAAGCTCGGGAAAGAGGGCGCTTGCGGCGCCTTTTCCACTGCTGCTATGTACTCCTTGCATTAAAAATCGGTACGAGCTCTGCAGCATCTTCAACACGTCAGAATGAAATATCTTGGAAAAAGACTGGCGATTTGATACTCTCCGTAGCTGTCTCCGCTGAGCACTACTAGCCTGCAGCAGCGCCACGAGGGTGTCCGGGGCATTCGGATCCAGGGGCCTTTGTTCAACTCGGACCTTGAACTACCAACACTAGCTATGCACGATCCGTGGAGCTATCGAGCTATCGACTGAGGAGCCCAAGTCCTGCTGGGCCCTCGACTTCGCTGGACAAGCTTGCATGGTCCGAGGTATGTGTGCACATGTGTAATTCGTAGGACTGGGGCCTTATCAGCACTATCACCAACTATCGAGGGAGGGGGAAAGCACATTCCTTTGGCTGCTTTTCTTGCAGCTTGTTGAGTTTTGGCAAATGTCTCAGAGGCGCAGTTATATCTCCACTTCTGCCAACCTGCTTCTCGGGTGCTTACTCTATGTGGACTTGTAGAACAGAGGAGGGCCAATGATCTGCGGGGCGGGTGTTGACTGGTTCGCACAACTTCAATGTTGTCTCAAAAGATGGAGGTGGGGAAGGGGGGGGGGAGGAATCGGTGTTTTTTCTTTTCTTTGCAGGATAAACATTCTTGCTGTATAAACATTATCTGATTATTGTTTTGTATTGTTTTTATCGACTTATACGAAAAAAAATTCTTTCTAGGAGCTGCCTCGGAATTCTAATTTCCCCCAACGCGGAAAGCTAGAAAACTAACTTGGGCTGCAAGCGTCAGCCCGTAATCGATCACCAACTTTCGGCGAGGTGTCGTCTGGAACTGGGACCAAAAGACCCAAGGCAGGCTGGACCGACCCCCCATCCATGTGTAGCCAATAGGAGGCGTCCCTCTCCCCCCTGGCGTCTTTGATTTGGGACTGCTTCAGGCGGACGGACCCACACTTAGGACGAATCTCCCACACCATCAAGTCGCGGCCCATCAAGGCGCCCAGTTATTCCCTTCAGGCGCAGGTAGATTCGCTGGCAATGTCCTGGAGCCTTTGCACATTCACGGGCTACGTTCCCTAAATGCTTGCGTGTGCAATCATGCCCTCCCCCCTCCCTCCCCCCCCCAATCCGCCCTTCATCCCCGACCTGCTCGCTCCCTCTAGCACCCGTCCTGCTCTGCTCTGCCTGCTTTGAGTCTACTCTTTTCGCCTCCCGCCCCATCATCTCAATCAAACAACCTGATTCCCTCGAGCACGGAAGAGAGCTTTCGAAATACGAATTTGAAATGCACTTTGGCTTTCTCCTTCCTCCCTTCCTCTAACCTTCTTCTTTTTTCTTCTTTTAGCCGACTTTGACTGGCCCAACTCTGACACAGCCTACCTGACACACCTCTTGCTTCATCAGCCCGACTTGTTCGCCTACCTTCTCCTCCCTTCCCTCTCTTCCTCCCCCAACTCATCTCCATCGACTCACCGGTGTCTTCCCACTTCAAGTTTCCACCACTTTTATTACACTGCTGTACGTCACCAACGTGCACCAAGGCAAAGATTTTCTGCTGCGATCGAAAGAACAGATTATTTGCATCAAAAAAAGCAAATAATCACAATCGCTCATTTTTCTCACACATTATTTTCCAAACAAGCTTTCGCTTATGATACCTAGTGTCGTGTTTGGGTCGCTGCGACGACTTCACTAATTAGGTGTTGTTGGCACTGCTGCACTACTCCGTACGCACTGCATCACTGTTTCCCGCCGGGGCGGTGCACGATTCAATTTACACTCTCACACCCCCCCCAAACGCCAAACTCTCTCTCCCTTCACTCACTCATTTCTCTCCACTGCAACACAGAGCAGGCGGGTCCGTGTCATCTTTGTGTTACTGTTTTGAACTCCATTCACTTTCGTGCACCTCACTGCTCGGTTTTCAACACCTACCATATTTTTTCCTGAAATTCGCTTGCTTGATCTATCAGGCGACATTTCACACCACCAATCGTCTCGGATTGCCCGTTTGCTGTCACAGGCCTTCGCATCCCCTTGTACGCTTTTTAGTGCCTGTTTGATTAAGCCGGGTCTCGGTGTTTGCCACCTCCGTGCTTACTTCAGCCACACTATCACGCCACAAGCCCACATTTCGCCCACTCTTCTCCCCGTGAGCGTCACGATCGCATTTCAACTTCCTTTCGCTCAATCAAAACAACTTTGCGCCGCGCCTTCTCTCATCGTCGCAAATCGCAGTCATTCATCTTGACTGTGAACCCACGATCGCGTACCTTTCGCGAACCTTTCAAGACGACTCTCATGCAATTTAAGGGTCTCTTCATTAATGCATGGGGTCCTAGCCTACCAGACACGGCTGTGCTTAACAACACCATCGCTTCTACTTGCGACCAAGTTGGTTTTGCGACGGGAGCCACCGCTGCTCCCGTCGGTCGATCAACGAAAAGATCATATCATGACGTTCAAAACGAGCACATCACTCAAACAAACACACCGAAGCGCGTCAAGGTTGACTCGAAGCCGCCTGCTTCACCCGCCGCGCAGAATGTCGACATGCGCGACGACCCTAGCGCCATCGTTTGCGAGCAGCTTGGCCTAGAAACCTTGTTGAAACATCAGGAACTTCGTCTGATCGACCAGGAACTCGCTAAATGCCAGATCGCTCTCGAACAGCTTCGCCGATGCCATCTCATCCCGTACCCAACTAGTTGTCCGACGCCCGCGCAAATGCTGGAAATAAGCACAGGAAGGGGCGCCGCGCTGAAGCCTTCCAGTGGAGAAGCCCCTGCTCATGCGCCTCCATTTGGCGTTGTTGATGGACCATATGCGCGACACTACGCTAAATGGCTTATTCCGGATGCTTCGTTTGACGGTGAAGAAGTTGGCTTCGGGTCAGTTTTCGAGCCTTCTCGGGCAAGATTCGGAGCTAAGAACGGCGTCGTAGAAGGTGCCGGAACAAGAGGTCGTCCATCAAGAGGAGCACCTGCTCCACGCTTGGAGATCCCAAGCACATATGCCCCTAGGCCTCGCGACAAGTCCAATATTGGCCCATGCATCATCGCACGCGCCGATGGTGTTATGGTGAAGCTCGTTTGCACTGGGTGCACGCCTAGTCGAGATAACTTTTCCAACACTCAAGGCTTTATCAACCATTGCCGCATCAGTCATGGGCATCATCTCAAGAGCCACGAGGAGGCTGCTGCTCAATGTGGACAACCTGTAGATGGAGCCGTGGCTGCCCCTGCAGTTGTTCCTCAAGAAAAGCCTGTGGCACCACCTCCGCCACCACCTCCTGCGGTTGCTTTGTCTGCTCACCCTCTTGCTCGTGCGGATATGACCCACGCGGAAGCTTGTGCATCGTTGAAGGCTCGGATTGATGCCTATTTCGAAGCCCAGAGGGCTCACAGTGCAAAGGTAGCACAGACTCCTGCTAAGATGGCTGCTACTCCGGCCAAGCCTATTAAAAAATCTCTTGGACCTCAGGCCTCCACAACGCCCAGTCTTGCGCGATTGCTGCAAGCTCGAGGTTTCAATGGTGACATTGAGGGTCTGGTGAGTGATGCGAAGACTAAGGAATGGGATGATAGTGCTTCGGAGGACGAGGCGTCTGACGAAGCCACACCTTCTGCACCTGAATCTGGCCCGGTACGGAAGCCTGTTATGCGCATACCTGCGCGGACCACGGCCGCTCCCCTAGTCTCCGACGTCACTAGCACTGGCGAGGCCATGCCCACCAGCCTCATGGATCCCAGTACAAACCCGAATAGCGGCAATCTATCTGAATATGATACGGAGGCCCCGTCCTTGAGCCCCAACGCGCTTACAGCCAACAACGCTCCATCTCTTGTCAGCGATGATGGCGAATACGATGAGTCAGACGAGGGATCCTCTGTCTCTGGGCGGAGCGACGGCTTGGATGCCGAATCAGTCTCTGACGTTGCTGAAATAGGCATCGATGATGAGAATGAGCCCCGAGGACTTCGTCGTGGATCAACAGCCGAATCTAGCGCGGTGCGCCTTCATCAAGGCAACACCAAGGAGAATGTCTCTTTGGTAAGCCCTGTACGTAATAGGGATAGCCGGAGGCGACAACGCAAGGTCTAAAGACCTCGTACCGATGGCAAGCGATCACTCGACATGCGAAATGATCAGTTAATGCTTGCCACTTATTGCTTTCTTCTCCCCACTTTCAACATTATTATTTTTTAGTCGAACTTCTCCTCTCGAAGAGAATATAGATGCTAGTCATCTGGAAAGTTGAAAAAAATTTGGACTTTTGAGCAAAAAAATCCCAGCATTCGATGGCTGGAGCGTTTGTTCTTCTTTCGGTTGAGCGTTGCTTTCTGGCGTCAAGGTGGGACAACGCTTCTTTTTTTGCGATTCTTGTGTATAGATGATCATGTGAGGCTTTTTTTTTTCTTTCTGAACGGAGTACCGGTTTTATCCTGCAAACTGCAAGTTGGTCTTGGGAAGCAGTTTTTTTTTTTTTTTTTGCATTTGGAACGTGGAATTGTGTATGGAACAGACACGAACGGGCACACACGATACCTGTAGAGAAGTCCATCAACCTTATGTTGATGGGCATAAATCATGAGCGATCAATCATTTGCCTTGAGGCTTGTCACATTCATCATTGGTGTTATACGAAGTGAATACTATTGGTTCGAAACTCTGCACATGTTTCGCCCTGCCGCCAAAGCGGGTTGGCAATGAAGGTAGCTAGCTACATTACTAACTGACAAATTGCAGCAAGAAATTAATACTCCATCTTACACCATCATCGCCTACAGAAGAGCTGCAACAATACCAGCAGCACCGAGGAACAGATTAGCAGGAGCCCTCAATACCTCACCAGCACCCTCGCTCTGAGTAGGCCTGGGCTGCTCAAAGTCGGCTGTGTTGGACGGGGAACCGCGAGAGGTGGAGGTAGCAGTCTGAAGCGAATCAATTGAGCCGGTGGACGGGGAAACGCCAGAGGTGGAGGTGGCAGTCTGAAAAGAATCGATTGCGTCAGTGGATGTGGAAGAAGTCAGGAGGCTGCTGGTGCTGGTGCTGACGCGCTGGCACTGGACCTGGACTTGGCCCCTAGCAGCGCTGCCACGAGGGTCGTCGGGGCAGTTGTTGTAGCAGCTGTTTTAACGTCAGAGGTGATCGGTATGTTTTTGGAGGGTAAAAAAGGGGGGATTTACGTGGCAACGGCCTCGTAGGCAGCACAAAGGCACCCGTAGTCCGTAGCGGTGCAGGCATCAATCTATAATGGGGTCAATGATGCGGCTCTTCTCTGCTTGGTAGGAAGCTGACCTTGGCCGTCTCGGTCTCGAGGCACCGGGTGACAATGTAGTCGGCATTACAGCCGGAGCTGGCGGCAGGGGTAGGGGCGGAGCTGCTCGGAGTGGACTGGGCAGCAGCACCAGTGATGGCAACGAGGGCGAGAGGGAGTAAGAACTTCATTTTGAAGATTGAGTAATACTTGGAGTTGGAGTTGGAAGAGTGGCTTCTGGTCTATTGTGCGTAATAAGGGTGAATAGAAAGTTCGGCTTGGAATCGGGAAGGCAACATGGAAGGGATGATGCGGCAGATTTATGGCGTTGGGAAATGCTTTACATCATGACCTTTGTTATGTTGACTTTCCAGACGGGATCATCTACTTGCTAGATATGGCTGTCGGAGAGGCGGCTGATCAGCATGCCTCATCATATCCCTCGCCTGAGCTGTTTGATGAGTGTCGTATCCCTCTTTCTCCCGCGCACACCAACAAGACTGCGGAGGGAGCTTGAGACATGTGTGTGGCAAGAACACCGACATGCGGGAAGAAATAGTTTACTTTCCTAGAATGCAAAATGGAATTTGGAGATGGTTGTGGTGGAGTGTTGCTTCTGCGATCCTCCTCGCCCTGCAGGGACATGCATTGGTGCTGTCTTGCTTTGGGGAAGGGGGGGGGGGGGGGGTCAGTTGGAGGCACGGGTCTGAGACAGCCCGGCGGGGCCCCGGTAGTAGAAATATAGATATAGAGGGTGATTTGTTTGGGGATGAGTGCGGCAGTCCCGATTTGGAGCGCCTGGGGTATCGAGAAACAACCTGGCTGAATGTTCCATTACTAGACAGGATTTATATGCGCCCGCGAGCCTCAAGGCAAACCCTTCTAATGACCTCGCTGCCCTGGCTATGGATAAAGCATCGACTACAGCCTGTGAGTTCGCCCGTGTTACTGAATATATGTGGCATACCTTGAGCTTGGAAAGACTGGCTTGGGCGTTTTCGAGGGGTATGCCATTTGAGCCGACAGCACTTCTCAAGAAGCTCAACAGATAGGAGACAGGTAGTAGTAGTAAACGTGCTCCATCGACACTGCGCCAGAGTTTGGTACGATCGCCTTGGAGGAAAGAAAAGGGAACGGCTAATTCTATATTCATCCCGGTTTTGTACTGCCATTAGGTTACCTTAGGTACTGCTACTACTTTAAGTACTAGTACCTACTACTACTGTACTACTTAGTAAGTACTAACTTTAGACCAGCTGGAAATGAGGTCGGTCGTCACTGCCTGTCGTGGGCTCGTGGCGGGACCGAAGTGGGCGCACTCTTGCTGCCCCTCCAACGGGGTGACGTCCGCATGAAAGTACCCCACATTCCCAAACAGTTCCATCCAACAAGCTATTACGGAGTTCCCTACCTACCATGCTAGCACAGCTGTCCCTTTCCAATACCCGATCCTCAGGAGCTTCACTTTCCACTTAAACTTTTCCCTTTTCCTTCGTGTAATACCATGGCTGCTCCTACCATCACCATCGACCGCATCCTGGCGGCTGTGCCGTCCACCAACCGTGGCCAGCCTACGCAACTCTCGGCTAACTCCAAAGGCACACGTCTAGCATATGCGGTGAGAAGCTTTCCAACGCTCGCAATTGAGTTTCGCAAGCCAAGCTAACACCTGCAACTCCAGTCAGCCAAGTCCATCTTTGTCCGTTCCATCGATAACCCTGACGACTGCAAGGAATACACTGGCCATACCGCTGCCACGACCATCGCTCGCTTCGCGCCGAATGGCTTCAAGGTTGCTAGTGGTGATGCCACTGGTATGCTTCATATATGGGAGCCCGAGACTATCGAGAGCACTAGGGGTGAATACGGTATTATCTCGGGCAGGTTAAATGACATTGCCTGGGACGGTGATTCCCAGCGTGTCATTGCCGTTGGAGACGGCAAGGAGCAATTTGGACGATGCATCACGGCAGACAGCGGCAATTCGGTCGGCGAAATCATTGGTCACTCCAAGTCTATCAACGCGGTGGCCATGAAGGCTCAACGTCCGTTCCGTGCGGCCACCGTTGGCGATGACAGCAACATGGTGTTCTACCATGGGGCGCCTTACAAGTTCAACGAGAAGAGCACATTACACAAGAACTTTGTGTTGGGGACAGCGTACTCGCCTGATGGTGCTACGCTTGTGACCGTAGGCGCCGATAAGAGGATCCAACTCTACGATGGAAAGACTGGTGAACCTACCAAGCAGATTGGCGAAGGAGAACACACTGGCAGCATCTTCTCCGTGTCTTGGTCACAGGACGGCAAGAAGTTTGCCACTGCTAGTGCAGACCAGACCGTCAAGCTCTGGGATGTCGAGGCAGGTTCTGTCATCCAAACATGGAAATTTGGCGACGGCGTCAGCGTGCGCGATCAGCAAGTTGGCGTTGTCATTCCTCATGGTCGCAGTGATGGTCTCATTATCAGCGTCAATTTAGACGGGGAGCTCAACTACCTGCAAGAGGGCAAGTCAGAGCCTACTAGGATTATCTATGGCCACTCCAAGGGTATCACTGCATTGGGCGAGGGATCGGATGGCACGGGTACCTCGGTCTTCTCGGGCAGTTTCGACGGCCGTGTATGCCAATGGGATCTCAAGACAGGTGCGGCTGCGACTGTAGATGGTCAGCAGCACACAAATCAGATTGTGCAGTTCGCTACTTCATCAGGGAAGGCTTACAGCATCGGCTGGGATGATACATTGAGGACTGTGGATGAATCTGCAAAGACTTTCCTGGGCGAGGCATTGAGTCTATCTGGGCAGCCGAAGGGCATTGGCTCAGCAGGTGACCTGCTCTGGGTTGCCACGACCTCGGGTATCGCGGCGTACTCGGGCGGTAAGCCGATCAAAGAGACAAGTCTGACTTACACCCCTGGAGCGCTTGCTGCTTCAGGTTCCCTCGTGGCAGTTGGTGCCGATGAGAATTCGGTCAAGATCTACAAGGGAGACTCGTCTGGTGGCATTGGCGAGATCAAGTCAGTCTCCAACTCAACTGGCACCATCTCGTCCCTGGCATTTTCCAAGGACGGGTCTCATCTCGCCGCCGGCAATTCTGTTGGAAAGATCTACGTTTATAGCACCGATTCTTGGGACCTCGTCGCAGATCGCTGGTCTGCGCACACTGCTCGCGTAACTTGCATTGCGTGGGATGACTCTGGCAAGTACGCTGCTAGCGGAAGCTTGGACACCAATGTTTTCGTTTGGTGCCTCGAAAAGAAGCTGCAGGGGAAGCGTATCAAGGCGGCCAACGCCCACAAGGATGGTGTGAACGGCGTATGCTGGGTAGAAGGCGGCAAGGTTGCAAGCGCTGGAGGCGATGCAAACATCAAGATTTGGAAAGTGAACAACTTGCTATGAAGATAGACTTGTTCATTGCCATTGATAAATAGCTGATGGTAGTAGACTGGTATTTCCCCTAAGATCCCTCAACTCCAAAGATGGGTATTCTCGGATTTAGCGAGCAAGAAATTATAAAAAAAAAAAAAGACGGACACATTCTTCAGATGACCTGGCCCATATGTGATAAAAACTCCTCGCACTTGTAGAAACGTGATATGTTTCTAGTCATGGGCCATCTGAGAGTCGGCTTCCTGGCGTGCTTCTCTGGCTTTGATAGGCTCAGAAGGCCTGATGTCCCAAATGCTGATGGTCTTTCTGTCTTTCATCTCGACCTGGTGAGGGGGCCACCGCGACTTGTTCTCTTCTTGCAGTAGCATCGACTTATGAATGGCTTCCTGCAGATCTTGAGCACTATAGTATCGTGAGCGTCAATTATTTCACCACCAAGCGCCTTATGGCGTTCTTATATAGGGGGATCGAGTACGTACTCGGGTGTGGCAACGGTTGCATAACCAGTTTTGGCTAAATGCTGAGCCAGCTCAGTTTGGTGATTGTTCAACAAGCTCGTGTTGGGCACGACGATGAGTGGGATGTCCACCCTCCATGCGTCAAGGATGGTGCCGGTACCTATAGATGTGAGACGAGGATTGCGTGTAACAATAGCCAGCTAACTCACCAGCATGCGAGATGATGAGGCCGCGATCACGTTTGCCGTTGATTGCCTTGCACAGGGTCATTTCCTCCAGCAATAGATTCTCCCGACTTTCGAATACATCAACATCGAATCTGTCAGGCAAATCTGATCTTTGAGATGATAATTTCTCCGTAGCCCATCCTGCGTCAGGACCGCTCTGTATGTGGAGAGCTGTGAAGCCAAGGGACGAGAGGAACTTCCAGAAGCTGGGTTGCAGAACCGCCTTGGTTAGCTGTTCGAAGCCAACCGTAGCCCCGACAGTCACCAGGCAGTATCTCTCAATCAAAGTTTGCGTCATTTTCCCTCCAATTCCTGTGGAATTGACATTGTTCGACGAGAGACAGGATGAGTGTCGATGTAAGTGACGAGGTGGTTGTGTGTTCGACTTAGGAAAGGTACGTACCGAAGTGGGGCATCGGCCTGCTTGAGCAAACTCGGCGGAGAATCCCCGGCAGAGACAAGAGAGAAGTCGAGTCCCCTCCATCGAATTGGATGCTACCCTATCGCGGGCCAAATTTTCCCAAAGTCCAAGTGTGGGCTTGTTGTAGTTGGCCAGTATCGACAGAAAATTCCAATATGGCTTCGGCGACAGCACCGAACGTCGCCAGGCTCTGCGCCCTGGCATGCAGGCGGACGCCTCGCTTCCACCAGCTTCAGCGCACACAATTTGTCGCTCGGACAAACCCTTCCACGGCTCGACGGGCCTTTACGACGTCAACGTCGCGAGCACAGGACGAGCCACCCTCGAAGAATGAACAGTCCTCAAGTAGTGAAAACCAGGAGGCTTCTGCTGCTGCTTCTGCATCCCCCGTCGAAGCCGAGAGCCCCGAGAAGGCTCGCAGGAGGCAACGAGGCGAATTGACGGCAGACGACCTCAGGCTGGAGGCTGAGACAGCTGTGGACCAGACAGTCAAAGAGGCAGGCTTCTTGACGATGGAGGAGTACGTGGAGGGCAAGATTCGCTCGAGGGAAGGGGCCAGTGCGCTTCAGAGGGCTACGGAACAATCTTTACAGAGCATCGATGCGGGGCCCAAGACAGCGAGGAACGCCTACTGGTTCGACGAGGACGATCCGGAGACTTTTACAGAGGATATGGACGAATTCGACGAGGACGACATGACTTCCATGGCGCATGGGAAATTGGAAGAGATTCGCGAGATGCGGCAGTACGAGCGACAGATTGTATGGGAACTCCCCTTACTAGCCAGTATAGTCCCCCTTGGTTCCAACGATGCTGTGAAATCCGAGAACTGACCAATCTGCTCTACAGAATATGCCAAACCGTTTGTGGCCCCGACGGAGAAGCAGGTCCTTCGATGGAGATACACAAGCTACATGGGCGAGAGCCACCCGGCTGAGCCCAAGGTCGTGGTGCAGTTTGCCCCCGACGACCTGAAGCTCACGCCCACGCAAACGGACAAGCTCAAGAAGCTCGCAGGCGCACGCTACAACCCCGAGACCGAGCTGGTCAAGATCAGCTGCGAGAGCTACCCCAACGCGGCGCAGAACAAGAACTACTTGTCCAACCTGGTCGACGACCTCATCGCAGCAGCCAAGGACGACAAGGACACCTTTGCGGATATCCCGCTCGACACGCGCCACCACCGCGTCAAGGCGAAGCCTAGGTTCCCCAAGGAGTGGTTCCTGTCCGAGGAGAGGAAGGCAGAGCTCAAGGCCCTGCGCGAGAAGGCCTCGAAGAACGATCTCGAGATGGAGAACCAGGGGGCGCTGGTTGATGGGAAGCAAGCCATCGACAAGTTCCTGCTGGCAAAGATGGAGCAGGACCAGGAGAAGGCCCAGGCAAAACTCGAGGCGGCCAAGGAGGCGGTCTCCGTCAGGGCTGGTGGTAAGAGGCCTGCCGGTAAGGGCGCTCGATGGTGAGATGTGATTCCTGGGGACAAGTAGAAAGGGGGTTCATGTAACCTCAGTGTACAAGTTCTGGAAGGGCTACTGTATGATTTAACATGATGATGTAAAAATAGTCAGCCTTGTTGGAAGGGCTTAAAATGAGATTTTACGGTACACGTACGGTACATGTACGGTACACGGTCTTTTACGATGTACGCCTATCTTTGATTGCGCACCGTGTCAATTAGTAAAGGATTACATGGGACTTTCCAGATGACCAACTTGGTTTCTCTGATCAAGACAAGTTAAAGCATTCGGAGCGGAACAGAGTAATTAATATTTAACCCGGCGTAAGTACAATCAACGGCATTGCGGTCTAATAACCTAAGCAACCCGCTCGTACGAGGAGAGGTCAACAGTTCGCCACTATTATGCTGCCTCGGTTCAGATGGGTGCGGGACGTCAGGATCCAGTGGACAAAATAACTCCGAACAAAATGCGACTAGACACACAGCTGAATATTTGGTCAGCTATTTTCGGACCATTGCGCGGACAGGGGGTTTTGTCGTGGTTGCATGCATGTGCGCGCCCCCAACCTGCGTGAGGCGCCCACCAACACCACCTTATTTACTGCTGTATCTCTGCTATCTACTCGGTACTTCTTTACGTAGGCGTCGGCCAATTGATGAGTTGACCAGCCCTACAGGCAGCAAGTACTATACATTATACAGCAAGAAAGCCGCTTTAGCATCCCTTTCTAGTAGTCAGTCAATGGGTAACACACAAAGCTCCCTCATGCAATGGCAAACCCCGCAGTTTCCATGGGGTAGCAATGAAGGAGTCTCTCGCATGCTAATAACTTAGATGGGCAACATGCGCCGTTAAAGGTTGGCTGATCCGTCCCTGTAGCTTCGCTAGGATAGCTCCCCCTCGAATAGAGACTTGGTTGGCTTACTGCCGTTGCAATTCAATTCAATTCAGTTCAATTGCACTCTTACATTACAACCAAAGTTCGCGAAGAGGCGTATAAAGAAAAAAAGTTCCTACTTCGGAACTTTGTTCGGTCGCACAGCATGACCCCAAGATACCTACTTACCTTGATTTCCCCCTCGAAAAAAAAAGCCATCTGGGATGGTCCCGGGAGCGCAGTCTCAGATGTTGAGCTGTGCCTCGGCAGCACTTGGCTCTCTCGCGTTGCTGTGTGTGCGCCATACTTTTGCAGGCACAAGCGTCAAAGGAAGCCCTGAAGCGCCTGGCCAAACGGCCCGCGGACAATGTAACTGCCCGCCGGAAGGACCCCCCGCCGTCATGTATGTTGGTGCTCTATATTAAAGTGGGAAGCTACCTCTCTGTACAGCTCGCTCTTGCTTGCCGTACGGAGTACATGATCGCAAATTACAATACCTGCATGCCACCCTCCATCACGGATCGCACTTATTTATAACTGTTCATTCTTTGAGGGGGTGTCCCATCGGGCAAAGTTCATCCTTACATACGTTTCTCATTTCGCATCGCCCGCTTGTCGCATTCATTGAGAAAAAGCGAGTCTAGTCATACATAATCAACGTTCGCAAGTTGCATCACAGCTTCAGAAGCTCTACCATCACGCTAGGCACCATATAGTACACGGAGCACAACTTCTCACGCACACGACAACTTGACAACACAATGTCGTCCGTCACCATCCCGCCTTACGAGGCGACGGCCATCGACGAGATCCCCGCCGCCGTTGAGACTTTGCGCACAACTTATATGAGCCTGCGCACAAAGGATATTCAATTCCGTCTTGTCCAGCTGCGCAAGCTGTACTGGGCTATTGAGGACAATTCGGAGCTCCTCGAGGCTGCGCTGATGAAGGATCTGCGCAAGTGCAAGCACGATGCCATCATCTTAGAGCTCAACTGGGTCAAGACGGAGATTCTCGACATGGTCAACAACCTCGAGAAGTGGAGCAAGGACGAGCCCGTCGTCGGCATCCCCATCACCTTCTGGGCCATGAAGTACCGTATCCGTCATGAGCCTCTCGGTATCGTCCTCGTCATTGGCTCTTTCAACTACCCGGTCCAGCTCAATCTGGTGCCGGCCATTGGCGCCATCGCTGCCGGCAACACCGTCCTCCTCAAGCCCTCTGAGCACTCCGAGGCTACGGCCATGGTGATCAAGAAGATTTTCGACGAGGCTCTGGACCCTGAGTGCTACAGATGTGTCAACGGAGCACTTCCCGTGTCCCAGGCTATCCTCGAGCAAAAGTATGACAAGATCGTCTTCACCGGCGGCAGGAACGTTGGTACCATTGTCGCTAAGAAGGCCGCCGAGACCTTGACGCCTACGCTGCTCGAGCTCGGTGGGCGGAACCCGGCGTTTGTCACCAAGAACGCCAACATCAAGATTGCGGCAAGGAGGCTTCTCTGGGCCAAGAATGTAAACGCCGGTCAGGTCTGCCTATCTCAGAACTATGCCCTCGTTGAGCGGAGCGTCGTGTCGGAGTTCATCGCCGAGCTCAACCGCAGCCTCAGGACCTTCATGCCGCAGGGCACCAAGGAGAGCCCCGACTATTGCCGCATTGTCAACAAGAGCAGCTTCCACAGACTCAAGAAGATGATTGACTCGTCGCGGGGAAAGATTGTTCTTGGCGGCGCCATGGACGAGGATGAGCTATTCATGGAACCCACTGTCGTCTTGACTGACGACATCAATGACAGCATGGTTGCTGAGGAAAGCTTTGGTCCTATCTGGGCCATCGTCCCTGTGGATGATATTGATCAGGCCATCTCAATCGCTAACCAAATCGATCCCACCCCCCTAACTCTGTTTACCTTTGGAAGCGACGCCGAGAACGAGAAGAGTAAGTCATCTGCCTCCTTTGGCAACAAGGCGTGGGCTAACCTTATCTAGTCCTCAACAGCATCACCTCAGGAGGTGCCACGATCAACGATGGTTACACCCATGCTTCCATCCCTCAGGCTCCCCTTGGTGGCGTTGGTGGTTCAGGCAACGGCAACTACCACGGTTATTACTCATTCAAGACCTTCAGCCATCAGCGTAACATTGCCCAGGTGCCTAACTGGGCCGACAAGCTTCTTCGCGTGCGCTACATGCCCTTCGACAAGTCCGAACTCTCGCGCTTCTTGAAGATGTCCTCTAAGAAGCCCAACTTTGACCGCGCCGGAAACATCAACAAAGGGTTGGGCTACTGGCTCAGCTTCATCTTCAGGCTAGGCGGCAAGAGCGGCAAAGGTGCTGTTGCAAGGTGGGGGTCCCTCGCCGCTATCCTGGCTGTGTTTATTGAGCTGAAGCGAAGGAACATAGGCCTGTGAGCCGTTAGCTCGCCTTTGATGCGCTTTGATTTTGATCCTGACACATAACTGTTTCCGGAATATGTCTGTTTTTGAGTGGAAAAGCTTGTTTTTGCCTCATACGCTGTACATATCTCAGTTTCTCGTTCAGTATGTATGAAAATGATATTATCCATATGGTGCTGAAGGGTTAGTAAACTCGATTGATACCTTTTCTAGCATAGCAAGGTTGAAGGCAACGGGGATGTCGGCGCTATATGGTTGTATGAGTGAAGGATTAGCAAGAGCCTCAGTAGTAGTATTATCATCAAATGTTGTATTCTGTGTGTTTTAACGGGTCAACTCTGCCGCAAGCCTTTTGCCTCTTTCTCCACCGAGATACAAATCATCCTCTGCTGAGTCCTTGCCCATCTCAACGGCCTCTGCGTAGCCCCTGATGACCATGTCCTCGTCCACCTTGAGCCCGTTCTCTACAAGCGCCAGAATTACGCTCCTGATCCTCGCAATCTCCCTCATGGTCGGCACCTCGATGGGGTCGTTCTGGCTCGAGTAGACCTTGCTGCTGACGGTCTCCTCCATGCGGTTGATGCCCACGGCGTCGGCAGCGAACTCGCTCTCGATGTGCTTGCTGATCCAGATGTAGCCATTGACGCCCAGGAGGACGTCGACCTTGGCGCCGCCGTTGTCGGTGTCCATGGTCCACTGCTGCCTCTTGGCCCTGACGACGCCGGCGCCGCCGCCCGTGCCGGAGACGCTGACGAAGACGCCGTTGCGCAGCTTGCCGTACTTGAGGCTGCGAGTGTGCAGGGAGGCGGCGCCGTCCTGGTGCAGCTGCTGGACCTCGGCGACGACGAGGTCGCCCTCGGCGAAGAAGCTGCGGATCTGCAGCTCGTCCGTCTCGGTGCGCTTGCGGAGGATGCCGCCGGGCAGGTTGATGGCCGAGATCTGCAGCATGGCGAGCTGCGAGGCGGCCACGTCGACGCGCCAGCGCTTGGCCTGCACCTCGACTATGCGCCCGACGACGAGGTCGCCTATCTCGGGGGTGTAGCGCGCGCGGAGGGGCTTGACCGAGAGGAGCTTGTTGGTCTTGGTCAGGGTCCCCGCCAGGGAGGACGTGATGGATGTGCTGTTTGCCGGGATGTAGGTGCCGTGGCCGCTGTGATGGAATTGGGGTCTTAGTCTACTTGAAAGTCTTGTGTGTCTGTATGTGTCTGTGTTTTGACACTTTTGATGAGTAAAAGGGACTTACCGCATCCATTGAGTGTTGGACGTGATGAGGGCGCCTGGTGTGAGAATCGCATGTGCGTCATCGTCCTCCTCATACTCGTCTCGACGGCCCCCCAGCCCGCCCATAGATACATCGCCGTGAATGTCGGCTCCTCCATCGGACTCTGAGTCGGAGTCTGGGGCCGAAGCAGCAGGCGTCCGCTGCGGCGGCGGCTGTGGTCGGAGGATTGTGATGGGCATTGTGTGAAGTGACGAAGGTTGTTTGACCGGCGAAACGCGCCTAGGTGGTCTGAGAAGACGTGTCGATTTTTTTTAATTGAGCTCCTCTGTATTCTTTGCAGTTGATTCTAAGTGAAATGTTTCTGCACTTTTTGTGAATTGATTTCGGGGACTTATTGTGAGTGAGGATTGGGGTTTTTGTTTTTTATGCATGTGTGTGAGGTGTGAGGTGTGAAAATGTGAAGATTTTCGAGACTTTGATATGGAGCCGCCACTGAGCGATATGATATATGTCACGAAGAGCATTTACACCACCAGAAATCGCTTACAAGCTATTTGTCAAACATCATAGGTTTCGCTTTTTAGTAAAAATATCAATTTTTACCTAGATATATTGGAAATTCATTTGGACGACTGGGCTATGTTGTCAGACCTACAGGGTGGTCATAGTAGAATGAGGACGTATAGAATATGATTGAGACGAGTACAAGATTGCAATCACAGTCTATCAACTGTTTCTACTCCAGCCAGAACTCCTTGCTTCCGCGATGCTCCTTTTTTACAGGCAAAATGTGTAGCCGCAAAATACTATTACAAGTATCATCCAAGCCCCCAATAACAAGAGATGAATGAATAACCCAAACTCGCTTATTTGATCGCCCGCCAGAGACCCATCCAGAAGAGGCCAAAGGAGATGGCTCCGATGCCGAATTTGCGACTCCTCATGCCAAACATGGACTTGCTTTGAAGTATCTTGGCGCGCTGCTGTTCGAGCTGCGACATACCAGAGAAGTAACTATACGCTGCGAGACCGAAGAATGCGCCACTGCCTTTTTTTTTTTACCCTTCTGTCAGAATGGCCGCCCTGGTGGATGAAAATAAAGATAAAAATATACTGGGTCTAGCTCACCCACTACTTTGCAGCTCAAGCAGTCCTCTTGAGATTCTTTGCGCAGCACTTCACGGACCGCCTCTGGCCGGTCCAAGGACTGGACTGAAGGTATTCTCTCAACCATCTTTTTTGGGGGTGCCCACGCAATTGGGAGGCGAAGGTGTTGTTCACTGCTGAACCGTGGTACGGAGTACTTACTTGATCAAAAGTTTCCAGGGTCCGAAGAATGCTGTTGGTGGGCAGGCTTCGGGGGGCTAGAACTTATTAGTCATCCGCCAAAAGCTCGCATTTCGTCATATCCTTGTCGCGCCTGTTACTTTCGAGGTGGCATGTCAAGTTCGGCTCGTGACCAGGCCTGGACAAGGCGCCATCTTTCCACGATGAACGGCGTTATCGAGGCGCTTCACATATACGACGACCATCGGTGAGCTTGAGAGAATGATGCGCCGTTGAGTTTCACTACTGAACAGTCTTTAGAAATGTCGTCCTATCCCACACCTTTACTGGGAGGCCCCTCTCCGCCAACCATCTACTCCCTCTCTACCTTGAGCATCCCACTCCTCGACCGAACCTGATCTTCCTCCCAAACACGAACCCTCCTACTCTTACCTTTAGCCTGACGCATGCAAATCTCCTCTATCTCGCGACGTCATCGACCGAGATTGAACCCCTCCTCGTCCTCGAATTCCTGCACCGCGTCGTTGATGTCCTCGAGGACTTTGTCGGCGCACCCCTGCTGGCGGTCAAGATTGAGAATAACTACGATGTGGTCGCCCAGCTTCTGACAGAGATGTGCGACGCGGGGACGATATGTACGACGGAACCAAACGCTCTGAGGGAAGTGGTCGAGGTTGAGGGTTGGATGGGCAAGTTGCTTGGCAGCATCAATCTCCCGGGGTGAGCAGCACAGCAGCAGCACTCGGCTCATGTCAGAAGCTAACGTTGTCAGAAAAACACCGTCAAGTTCCAATATCCCGAACCAAATGTCCCTTAGCTCGACCACCACACCTGCCCTTCCATGGAGACGAGCCAACGTGCGCCACACGTCCAACGAGATGTACGCCGACGTCGTCGAGACCCTCTCAGTGACTCTGGCACCATCAGGGAGACCACTGTCGGCTTTTGCAAATGGAACGATTGCTTTTACGTCAAAGGTTTCAGGAGTACCGGACATAACGCTGATTATGAGCAGCCCGTCAGGGAAACATAACCTTGGGGCCATCATGGATCTACCAGTGTTCCACCCCTGTGTACGTTTGAATCGATGGAGGGAACGACCGGGAGAGCTCAGCTTCATTCCACCAGACGGAAGATTCATTCTTGCCGGCTACGAGGTAGACCTTCTACCGTTTACAGGTGGCAGAAGCAATGCGAACAACCTAAAGCTGCCTGTGAACCTCGAGGTCAAGACAGGTCTTGGCGCGGGAGGCTCTGACTTTGAGGTTCGTTTGCAAGCGCACAAGGTTCACGGGATGCCCAGCGCATCTTCAGGAGGGCCGTTGGGTCGAGGTGGTGGGGGGTCTGGCCGGCTTGGTGCCACGCATGCGGGCACGCCTGCGTCGCCCTTGTTAGACGACTTGAAGGTCATCATCCCACTACCCGCAGACGTTAGGAATCTTACGGAGATTAGACCGAGCAAAGGAGATGCGAGCTTTAACCCCGGGGAGAAGTTTTTGGAGTGGCATATCCCAGCAAAGGAGATTACCGGGCCTACATCATATTTTGCACTCAGATGCACCGTCGTTGGGCCACTCAATGCTGGTAATGATGAGGAATTTGACCCAAATGGGTTTGGCTTCAACAACGACTTTTCATACAACGAGCCCTATCAAAGCGTGCCGGTAGCTAAGAAGATACAAGGACAGACGGCAGAGGAGGATGAAAAAGACCCCCACAAGGTTGCGCAGAACAAGATTCTCATGCCAAGCTCGGCATCAGTCAGTTTCAGTGTCAAGGGCTGGCTCGCGAGTGGTCTCAAGGTAGAAAGCATCATGATAGACACGAGGAAAAGCAAGGGATTAGGTGAGGGTGTGAAGCCTTATAAGGGTGTCAAATATTTGACTGTAAGCAAAGGTGGCGTTGAGTTACGATGTTGATACCTGATAGAAGCAGGATAGAGCAACGAGCGACATGCCTCCATTCCTTCTTCCCATAAATCTTCTATTCTGAGAATGTAGCTGTCTGGCTGACTACCTATTTGAGTTATCTCCCGTGGCCCGGGGTCGGAGTTCGGGAAGTCGGCTGTTCTTCTTACTTATTAGCGGTGGCATTTGTGATCCACCGTAGCTAACCGGCCGCCGCATCTGGGGATTTGTTTCTTACAAGTACATTGTTGTGCAGGCAAGCGACGACAAGCTAAGCCCCGCAATTGCCTAGGTGCTCTTGTCACGTCACCCGACCGAGCTTACCTTGGACCCTCCGTAGGCATTTGTGACTCCCTTTGTTACATGTTACACTCTATTTCAAAGCCGGACAAATTCCTGGCGTTTCGTCATTCAGCATGAAGCACATTCATCAATACTTATGAATGACATTAGTCGTCGGGCGGCTATGAAACGAATTGCGCCCTCGGGCTGGCGGGGGACCTCGGGCTCTACATGTAGAGCTCGACCTGGCTATAGAGCTTCGCGAGGGCCCTCGCCAGTCGCTGCGAATTGCGCATCACAGACTCACGCTAGAAGATGGATCACGAGCGAGGCCAAGCGACCTAAGACGGCCATATTCTTCCCAGGTAAAGATGAATTGATTAATGGTGGTCATCAATCTTGCTACTAACTCGAGAACTCCATAGGTCAGGGCGTGCAAAAGGTCGGCATGCTTACGCCTTGGATCGAAGCATTCCCGAAGACTGCGAACCGCATAATCAATGAAATAGATTCGTGCGTGGGATATAAACTATCCGACGTCATTCAGAATGGATCTTCCAAGATGCTTACCGCGACGCCGAACGCGCAGCCCGCCATCATGGCGACTTCAATCGTGATCCTTCGCATCCTCGAAGAAGAGTTCAACTTTCGCACCGCCGAGCATTTTGATTTCACCTTGGGGCACTCGCTCGGCGAGTTTGCTGCGCTTGTCGCCGGCGGTTACATAACGTTTGAGGACAGCCTGTACCTCGTGCGCAGGCGCGCGGCGGCCATGGCTGAGGCGACCAAGCGCGCCATCGCAAAGTACGGCGGAGAGTACGGAATGGTGGCTATTGTCACGGAACCCGATTACTTGCCGCGCCTCATCAAGACGATAGAGGGCTTCACGGGTCACTCGAGAGCTGGAAATAGAGGGGATAGCAGCATGGACCTACCCCCGATCGAACAGGTTTTGATTGCCAACATCAACAGCAAGAACCAAATAGTCCTGAGCGGAAATATCGAGCGTATCAAGACTCTGATGACGCACATTCGACAGTTTCTGGGACACGACCCCCGGGCCGTGCGCTTGCATAGCGACAGCCCGTTTCACAGCCCGATCATGAGGCCCGCAGTATCTGTTATAGCTTCGTTGCTGAACAAGAAGAGCCGGACGCCGGGTAGAGAGGGCCAAGACATGATCACGTTTCCGGGGCTAATACCCTGTGTTAGCAATGTGTCTGCGCGCCCATTCCAGAGCAAGGAGGAGTTGAAGGATCTCGTAGCGCGCAGCTGTCTCGAGACCGTCCGCTGGTGGGACAGCATTCGGTATCTGGATCAGGAAGAAAGTGTTCGGCGGTGGGTTGGGATAGGCCCTGGTAAGGTTGGGCGCAACCTCGTGGGCAAGGAGGTGGGTATGCGAGGGAAGGATATAGTCAAAGGGGGTGGTGTCTGGGCCATTACTGATCCTAGTGAGATCGAAGAGGTTTTGCGTGGGCTAGACGAGACGAAACATATCATCGATGAAGAGTAATACAATGCATAGAACACTCCAGGCCGCAAGCTCAATATGTTCCCCAATAATAACCTGGAATTGTAATGATCAGCCCGAATATTACGGATCATATGTTAAATCTCAGTGTTTCAACTAAAGATGAAGCAAACAGTTGTAGGCCCCGATCGCATCGTTATGGAACCTTCCATGTGATAGGCTTCTCCGAGATGTTGAAATCCGCAAGAATGCCGGCACGGGGGGCTTCAACGGGCCATGGTGGGGCCGGCAGAAGCCATTCAACCTCCAAGCTTCCCTACCCCAGAATCCAATCCAATTCAATCCCTCCTTAGGTATTAAACTCAGGATCGACCACACAAAGGCACCTGTCCACAAGTTGCCAAAAATCAACCATGGCTACCGCGATACCGTCCATCGCCTGCTTAGGCGTCATAGGCCGAAACGTAAGCCTCCTTCTTTTCTCCTCTCCTCCCGTCTCCTCCTTCCTCTCGAGAAACCGCAACCACCCCAGCTGATCCTCCCCGAATGCGCAGAACAACCCCCTTCACATCTCCATCTTCCCATCCTACGAGCCGTCGACCAACAGCTTCGCGCCGATCCGGACGCCCCTCCAGTTCTCCCTCCTCCTCTCGTCGACGATTGACGTCTTCGACCTGCGCGCCAAGCACAACGCGGCGGGCAACCTGACGGGCGACCTGGGCCTCCTCCAGGCCGTCGACGACCGCCTGGCCGCCTACGGCTTCGAGACCAACACGGGGCACCGGCTCGTCTGCGTCGTGGACATGAGGGGACGCAGGGCGGCGGCCTCGGCGGCGGCGGGGAGGCAGGGGCTCCGGGACGTGGAGCTCAAGCCCGTGTTTAGGGCCATGCACCAGGCCTGGGTGCGGCTGTGCCAGAACCCCTTCTTCGACTTGGACGAGCATGTGCCGCTTGGGGGCAAGGGCGGGAGGAGGATTACGAGCCGGAGGTTTGCTGAGGATATGAAGAGGATTGGGGAGGGTTGGACGCCTGGGGTTCAGAATTTGTGATGGATTGGGAAATAGGGGGGTTTCTTTGATTTTCTCATTTGGCATGGCGTTTTTTTTTGGGAAGAAAAGGGGGAAAGAAAGGAATGGCGTTGGGGAAAATTGTAAAGACTCATCGAGGTTGGTTGCGGACTTATTTTTCTTTTGGGGGGTGAATTAATCTTGAAAACTTGAATGCTATATTGCATACATACGCTTCTATATGGTAATGCTGCTGCTACTCACTCATCCTGCTTCTTGAGATGCGCGATGCGCCATTTGGACAACCCCGCCGGCTCCTCAACCTCTACGCGCTGGCCTACCCCCTCACCCTCCCCGACTTTGATCTTTTCAATGACGTGAGGCCTGGGCCGCGACACTTGGCCCCTTTCCCAGTGCCTCGCCTCGGCCGGCAGAGGCCGCCACCAGTCCCCGGTCCGGGAGTGCCACTGCGCGCTGCACAGCTCCCACAGGCGGGAGATGGCGCGCTTGTACGCGAAGCGCTCGTCCTCGCCGGTGAAGGCGCCGGCGTTGCTAAAGTCCACCTGCTTCTTCTGCTGCAGCAGCCCAAAGTCGGAGTCCTGGTCTGGGTCGTATCGGGACCTGGAGGAGGAAGGCGTGTCGTAGTAGGAGACGTTGGGCCGGAAGGGGGACGTCTGGTCTTGGTAGACTTCTGCGATGGTCTCCGAGTATGTCGCGTCGTCGCCTTCCTCGGGATTGCTGCTGGGTTGGCCTGCTGCCGGGGCGGGCTTCTCGGGGAAGAATAGGTCGTCGGGCGGATTCTCTGCGCGGATGAGCAGTTTGCAACGCGCCTCGTACAGCGCGTCGAGGAGCGTGATGAAGCGGCGAGCCTCGTTTTTCTTAATGATCGTCAGGGTGGGGACGTTGTCGATTATAAACGTGTGGTAGGACGACGCCATGCTGATGTAGTCTGCTGGGCCAAAGGAATCTACCAAGTCGTCGAAATCCCAGTATACAACTCCCTTGTAGTGTTTTGGTGTCGCCACGTTGCGACCATATACCACGATGCTGGATGGTTTCCAAGGGATAGGGTTCATAGGGGGCATAGCTACTGCGGCATGGATGGCATCCATCCAGGTCTGCTCAACGTCGGAGATGAGAGAAAAGTGTCGAGGGACCTTTCGACCCGTAGCTTCATCGCTGGACGAAGCAGCTTCGACTCCTGGTGAAGCACCGCCCACAGCGATCTGGTGAGCAGCGACATCATCGCCATCTTTTTCTTCGCGCCGTCGCCAGTCCTGCGCGCCCTCCATATGCCAGAAATCGCACCTAGCCTTCAGCACCTCGAGAAAATTGGCAAAGTCGCTCGTCGACCCGAAGAGCTCGCCCTTGGGCTTGGTCGCCGTACCCAACATCTTTCGTATCAAGCCTTGGGAGGGTGCGGGGGTATAGTCGACTCCGTGCGCCTTCTGTAGCTCCTCGGGCACGCGGTTCGACGATGCCACTAAAACGCCCCCCAGCTGGAAAAAGGCGATGAACAGATGGCTCAATATCTTGCTGGCTGCTCTGTCGGGCAGCTGGAACTCATCCAGGAACAGGATTGGTGACTCTTCCACCAGTTTCTTGGCCATCCACAATAACGAGTATTCGGCCTCGTCGCTGGACGCCTGTGGATTGGCTATACGACGGCTTTCCAGCTGAGCCAATGTATAAAGCATGAATGTGTTGAAATGCCATCGCCTCTTCTTCTCGGTCGGGAGCCCATCGGATAGCAAGTCTATAAGCATCGACTTGCCTGTGCCGACTTCGCCAGAAAGGAAAAGACCCTTTGGTGAGTCTATCTCTATGGCGGTCTCGTGACTGGCGAGAACTCTGGTCAACGCTAGACTTTCCCGCCCTTCGGGTGTTGTCAGGAGGTGCTTGAAAAGGGGGTTCCGCCAGATAGAGTGGTTCCTCAGTGCGAGTATTCCGGATCCGTCTTCCTCGGTAGGCGCCTTTGTTTCTGTGAGCTTTGCGACTTGCCTTAGTCTTTCGCAGTACTCTAGGCGGGGTGAGTAGTCTTTGACTCGGAGGTAAATCTTATGGAGGTGGTGTGCAAGGCGATGTTGAGCAGGGTCCGGAGAGTACAAACCAGAAGCCACGAGGGTCTGATACTTGACCAGTGGATCCGTGATTGTCACGGCTGTTGAGAAGCGTCTCATGGTGCTAAGTTGCCTGAGCCTTATTATCCACGAATACCCGTTGTCCTCCTGGTTTCATGTATAGGAGGCATTTCTGCAAACGCCGTGGTGTGGAGGTAGGGATAACTCGTGATCGTTGTATATGTATGAAACTGAAAGTTTGAGATGCTCGTGCGCTTGATGTTGTGAGGATTGACGATGTGGAATGTAATATCGTATGATTGTGTATAGATTAAGTTGCTCAGGGACGTATATGCCGAGGAAGATTTATATACGCATTAGATGGAATATGATTGAATATGACCGATCTTGAGATATAAAACCAAATCCAAAAAATGCCACATTCGGGTTTTTGGGGCTTATAATACGTCCAACATAAGGATCACGAGACGTTGTCGTGGTGTTTTCTGGTGTCGTCAATGATGCAGGTACGTACCGCGGTTGGACAGGGTTTGGAGGCTCATTCGAAAGTGGAGCGCGATCCACCAGACTAGCGTGGCTACGTGGTCATCGGCCAATCATTCTTCAGCTGTAGGGAGTACCCAACTTTCAGGCGGTCATAGCAACAATTTGTTGCGGTAGCTGCATTCCGCCGGCTTCCAAGGTCCGTTGATTGTTTTTTTGCACCTCGCCCTGCTAAAGTCATCCACCGTCGACCAGCTAAGCCCAACAAGACAAAGACAGCACACGCAACCAATACCTGACGACCACAAGTCACGGTGGATTGACTGCATCGTCACCCTTTCAATCTCTGATCAATCCTTCACCATTCATCGTCCATCATCCATCGAGCCAGCGACTTTTATTGCGTTGTCCTGAGCATCGAGGTGCCAGTGGCTCTAACATGCCTTTTGAGGCGTCAACACTAAAAAAATAATCACGATCGCGAATTCGACCCTGCGACCGATCGCAACATTTCTGCATCAAAAGTCACGACCGGAACGGCTCCTTTCATCGTTTCCGACCTGCTGCGACTTCTTTCTCATACATAATACACCTTCGCGATGTTTTCCGCGAGCAAGGCCACGGGTGGCCCGGTGACCCGTTCACGACGCCGTCAACGGCCGGCCAGCCAGGAACATGTACAACAGCTCCCAAAGGCAAAGCGCCAACGCCTCCCATTGACGGAGCAGACTTTTGCCAATTCGCCGGCACCTCCGCAGCCCGAGCCCGAGCCCGAAGTCGCCGATGTCGAGATGAAGATGGAAAAGGCGCCGGCTCCTGAACCTAAGAGTGAAGAAACCCGCCATTCCACGCCTTTCAGAGACCTCAGCGTGCGAGCAAAAAAACCAAAGCACAGCGACCGCGCTGCAAATAAAAGCGACGGGAGCTTGGTATTGGTGCGCAACACCCCCTTTTACGAATTTGGAATGCTATTTCGAGATGCTAACCGTGTCGCAGACGAATACGAACGCATACACAGTCAGCAAACTACCAGCATTACCAGACCGGATACGCAACGATTGGAGCTGTAAGTTTCTCAATACATAAATCTCCTTGCGATGCGCGCTGACATGAACAGCAAATCAACATGCCGAAATCTTCTCGTCATTCGGTTACGCGTTGACTCTCACCCATACCCATGCCATTGTCTGGCCTTACGCATCGACGACACAATCGCCGGAAACATTCACCTTCTCCCTGCCCTCTGGCTCTAGGCCTGCCGATCCACTACCGGTAGGATGCCTCGTATCTGCATCCGCCTCATCATCCGAGCCTGGCCTGGTAGTTGTTATGGCTTCCACGGGCAAAGTCATTTACTGGGAATCGATTTCGAGCGCCGCTACCTTTGCCTTCATTAAGAAGGACAAGTCCGGGGTGGAGCACGTAATTCATGGGCTATCATCGGGCGAGAGGGTTGTCGGCATCACCAACGCTGAGTCGGCTGGCTTTGTGCTGACGTTCAACTCTGGCCGCCTTGCCTACCTCAATGTCCGAGATGGCCATGGCCGACCTGCGATTACTGTTCAGTTCATGCGCTCAGGGATCTCTAATCAGGCCGGTGGCTTCTTCGGCAGCATTCGAAACGCCTTCTCTAATCCATCATTAAAAGGCGAGATTGCTGCTGTCCGCGCCGACCGGTCAACTCGAGTTGGAGAAAGAAACGTCGTGGCTCTGAGCACCAAGGGCCGCCTGCAGGCTTGGAGGTTACATCGGGGTGGTCATAATGATTGTGTCGGCGAGGCGGACATCCGCGATAAAGTCTTGGCAGCACTCAACGATGTCGACCCCGTCTCTGCTGAGTTTCCCCCTGAGTCCTTCGAGGCGTTTGATTTTGCTTATGCGCCAAAGGGGCTGGAATTCAAGTACCAAGAGCTGACAAGGTTGAGCGAAGCGCTCTCTTCAGACAACGCCCTTGTTCAGCATCTTGTCCTGCTTGTGGGTTTAACTAGGCGCTCCAGGTCTCGATATGCTCTTGTTGAAGTCATCTTGACCCCTACCAAGTGCCAGGTCGGCATGGTCAGACCAATCACCTCCTACTCGACCCCTGCTTCTCTGGACGATGCACAGTCTGTTCGACCCCGCCTCCACCTACCTCGACCAGCTCTCGTAGCCTTCCTCGTGTTCGAGAGAGCTGCTGTACTAGCATCCATTGCTATTCCTCCCGAGTCTCCAGACTCCCAGCTCCAATCAGATAACCACTCCGTACCATCATCTTACGAGGATGTGGTCGACTTTGGAGATGGAGACAACCAGATTTTCGGATCCGGATACGAAGAGCCCGCAGGTGTATCAAGTAGTGAGGAATACCGATCGAGTCGGTACAAGGCGAAGAACCCTTCTGCACTGCTGATGGTTCGTGGCGTAGGCGTTGTGCGATTCGTAACGACTGATATCGACAAGTTTGCAAGCGAGAAACCTCCCTCAGTCTCGGCCAAGAGCAAGCTGGAGCAGGCTGTTTTCTTTGGAACGAAGCAACACAACCCAATCTCATTTGATGGCCAGCAGGAGATCAAGTTCTCCGACGAGGAATTATCAAAGGCTGCTCTCGATCTCAGCATCGAGATTCTGAGTTCGAGCGCTACGCATATGTCGACTCTCCCAGCGGTCATGGAAGACAACCTCAGGGAACGGTCTCAGTACTTACGCCGTCTCATGGTTCATCTCAACTCCCTTGACGCCAAGTTGAGTAGAGCTACCCGTTGGCAATTACTTTGGAATGCCGAAAAAATGCACGTGGCTACTAGTTTGTGGAAGATGCATGAGCAGCTCACTCAGTCAAGATCAGCCGAAAACAAGAAGAGCCTGCTGGGGTCGATTGTTGAGTTTATCCACGAGGGCGAGAAGCACAACCCCATTGCTAAAATTGGTGAGGTTGACAAGGTTCGCCACTGGTTTGTAAACGATATCACCCGCCTCGAACTCTTTGTTGCTTGGTCGTACGAGGTTATCAAGACCTTGTATAAGGAGCGTCTGCTGAACGATGCTCAAATTACCATCATGATGTATGAAGCTGTTCAGATCAATGTCTCCGCTCATACTAGCGCTATCGAATTCCGTCGTGAAAACATGCACTTCTACGGCATTCAGGACGAGCTGGAAATGGGCATTCTCAAGGATTATTCTGGTTTGGAGGAGCCGTGGACTGGCTCGTACTTCATTGCCAACAACGCTCGCCGACTCTGGGAGCTTTCTGAGCAATGGACAAGAAGCATGAAAGAGGACCTGACAGGTCCCACAGAGCGAAAACTTCTTGACAGGATAGCTTCAAGTTTGCCTGCTCTTGCCGACGTGATGCTCACATCTGTTTCTGAACAGGCTCGCTGGGCACTGCATGTTCCCGAGAAGAAAAGGTTAGGTCAGGACTTTGCCCAAACCTATGAGAGCGACCGATACAGCAAGATAGTCACATTGGCCCAAACCGGCTTCTGGGAAGAGGGAGCGAAATTGGCGAGGAAGCACGGTTCGATCAATGCTTTGGCGGTAATCTTGCTCGACCATGTGGATGATCTGGAGGCTGCTATTGCTCGTCCGGGTATGCCTTCGGCCGAGGTGAGCGCTTTGAAGGTCACCCGCCAAGCAAAGAAGACGGAAATTACACAGAGCTTCTCTGACCTTGGTGTCGATTTCGCCTTCGCTCTTTATGATCACTTGCTTAAGCAGCACGGTATTCAAGCGGTCCTTGGGTTTGAGCTAGATACGCTTGGCTTCAAAACGCAGTTTTTGAGGAGCCGACCGGAACTCGCCAAGATCTCCTGGATGAATGACATCGAAGCTGAGAATGATGTTCAACATGCTGCAACAACTTTAGTTGACCTTGCCATAAATAAGGAACAGCATGTGTGGAACCAAAAGATTGAGCTCAGCCTCGGGAAGCTCGCTCTACTGGCCGACCAAGAGGATCGGGCTACCAGCACTACCCGCCTCAAGACAAAAGCCGAGGATGCCCAGATCGAGAATGCTCTAGTCCAAATCGACAGTCAGCTTTATGCCGTCGCCGTCCAAGATAGGCTCTTCCGGATCGTCCACGGTGTTACCTTCGCTGCTATTGACGAAACCGCGGCTATTAACATTGCCATGGACACGTTTGGCAAGAACATTCCCAAGCGTCAAAAGGTCATGTTTCAGCTTCTAGAGAACGCTCTGAAGTGTTTGATGAACCGTGATGCCCTCGACGCCATGACTCTCATCGACCTCTTGACGCTAATTCATCTGGAACCTGATGCAGCTGATGAGCTTGGCGATCCTTTTGCATTGGCTCTTCAAGTGGTATCTCATTGCTGTTACCCCGATGAGGCAAATGAAGCTACTCGACTCATTTGGAGGCGAGCACTCATCCGGGATGACTGGGAAAAGGTCAACAATACCCAATACCAGAGTGACGAGGAGGTTACCGAAAAGGTTTTGGACACACAGCTCTGCAGCATGCTCTACGACTGCGTACGCAGCAGTAAGTCACCTTGCGTTAAAATTTCAACTTCCAGTACTGACAACAATCTAGTCGATACTCCTTTGAAACCCTTCAAACCGATGAACCCTCGCGATGCCCTCGGTGCATTCACTGAGAACCTGGATCGACGCTTCCGTGACTTTGGTGACGATTTCCGCCTCGCACTGCGGGACGCCCACAAGTACGAGGACAAGCTTCTCAAGCAACACATCGATAAGCACAAACTTTCTAACTGGGTCTCCTCCGCGCTGGAGACAGCCCGGGCGCAGTACAAGCTGGTCGTTGACCAGGCCACTGCCGAAGGAGGGTGGGCGAGGCACGACAACCAGGGCGTCACTTCTATGGATACTGATCATTAGCATCCTAACTTTGCAGTTTGGTAGATCAAACAACCGGCGAGGGATGCACGTTATATATCAAGTTCATGAATGGGTGCATGTATTGGAGGATATTGTATACTACGAAAGAGAAGGGGATGGTTGCGGTGGAAAAACAACATATAATGACGAATGGCGTAGCGCGTCTTGTCTGATTACTGTTCACACTTGCTTTCTTTGCGACCTCTTTTACCCTTTCTTATGTTCAGGGACCAGGGCGGAAACGGTTATGGAATGAACGGCATAGGAGAAACGAGTATCATTCTTACACAGCAAAAACACACACTGCAGGCACGCCTTTGGTTATACAGTTGCTGGACTTAGAAAAGATAGTTGTTTGTTGATTTCGAGGCATGGTTGGAAATATATTGGAAGCATGCGTTTTTGCATCCTTTTTTTGCATGTTATTAAGACATACACAACATTCTGTTGCATTCTACTGGGTCATGGATGAAATCTCATTGCGACTTTATTTACAGATCCCCATACGCCTAGTCGTGACATTGATGTTGCAGTTTTTAACCAGCCGTATTTTGAAATCACGCCTCAGGCGATTTAATGACCTTGCCTAATATTTGCACCCCTTAGACTATAGCTAGCCATGCTGTTCCAGATCTATAAAAGATGGACTTTTCAAGACTCCCAGTGAAAAAAAAGACGAAAACACAGTGAAGCCAGAAAGGGGCGAAAAGAAGCGGGAAGCGAGGTCGGCAAAGAAAGAAGGTCGCAGATGTGAGCGAAGAGAGTGGGTTGGGAACCGCTCACTGCATCTTCTTTCTCTTGCCGACCTGGGCGGAGAAACCAGTCTTGATGGCCTGGACACTGCGACGGGAGCCGCAGTTGTTGCAGGTGACGAAGTACAGACGGTTCTCACCCTTGCTGAGCTCGGTGTCGGGGGACTTGCACGTCTTGCAAGTGACGTATTCGACTACACGTGGATTGTTAGCACCTTGATCCGATATGAGCTTGGTTTGGAGTATTTTTTTAGACTTACTGATGTATTTCCTGACGACGACCTCAATCTGCTTCTGCTGGAAACGGCCCTTGATGACCAGTCTCCTGCTGCCGTCTACGGAACCGTTGGTACCCAACTCAGCAAACAGGTACTGCGTAACGTGCTCCTCGGAACGCTTCATGCGTTTGCAAATGTCGGCAATGTTGGCAAAGACGGTCTTCCTGTTGCCTTCACGCATGCACTGCGGGGGAGGAATCTTGTAGGCCTTGGTTCCGCTGAGGGCATGGTCGGGGTTCTTCTGGGACAGCTGGCTGAAGAAACGGTGGAGGAGGAGGTTGTAGCTGATGGACTTGGTCTCGTCGTGAGCCCAGATGCCGGTGCCCTGGTCCATGTCGCCATCCTGATCGTCCTGGGCCTCGACGGGTTCGTCCTTGTCTTGGACCTCAAGCTGCTTCAGCTTGGCGGCAAACTCGTCGTCCTCTGCGGTCTCCTTGACCTTGCTCTTCTTCTTCTTCTTCTTAAGCGTCAGGTCGAGACCGCCATCCTCGCCAGCGGCGGCACCATCTTCGGCACCATCAGCATCCTCGACCTTCTTCTTCTTCTTCTTTTTCTTCAGCAGAGATAGGTCGAGGCCGCCATCGTCGGCGGGAGGGGCATCATCAGTAGCAACAGGGGCTTGAGAGTTGGCTTCAGCGTCAGTAAATGCACTTAGTGCAGCAGACAGCGGCGGCGTACGAGGCGTATGGGACTGGGCTGTGTCCTTGGACTCCTCCGGTGTGGTGACCATGGTGATTGAACCGTCGGCGTCGACGACTAACTGCTCGTCGGTGAAGGTGACTGATTTGCGAGATCTGCGTTCGGTGGTTTCCTGCTAACAAAGAACAATAAAAAAATATGGTGTTAGTCTTTGCCTGTCTCGTATGATTTGAAAATTGATAAGAGGCACGTCGGGAACTGGGTGGATCGAATTTCCGGTGAGAGTTTGCAAAGTGTGGAGGAGGGAATGTTGGACAGGGAGTAGTGGATGATGTGTTGTGCTGGTTGTGACTCAGAATCGCCTTTGCCTCGCCTCGCTCTGCTAACAGCCACATCCGTAGTCGGTGTTTGTGTGACGGTGGGGTAAAAATTATGGCGTTAGGTCTGGAGGGGGAGGAGGGGCATGCCGGTGCAGTATGAGCTCACTGCTGCTACTGTCTTGCTTGCCCACCGTAACGGAGTGCAACCCCCCCGGACAGACACAGCGCAGCGCAGCGCAGTACACAGTATCACGGCTCATAACGCTGATGGATGGAAATGAGGCTTACAAACGGAGAAAAGAGCTTACCTCGTCCGCCATGATTGCTGCGCGTGTGGATGTCTCAACACGAACGGTAGAGAAACGCTTGTAGAGCAAGCAGGGGTTGTGCTGTTTTGGATGAAAACAGATTGAGGCTTGTCTGAGACTGCTTGCTAATTTAAAGCACCCTTCCTTTTTTTCACTGAGTGCATGTATTGTATGGCCGCCGCTTGTTTGGCTTTTTTAACGTGCTGCTCTTTGGATTCGGCTTGGCTTTGAACTTTGAACTTTGGGCGGGAAAACGGCTGGCCGAGGCGAAAAAAAGTCTCCGTTTTTCGCGGGCAGGCGCGTAGTGAAGCTGTAGGATTCTGATGATGGTTTGTTCGCAAAGTATGTTGGAAACGGTTTTTTTTTTTCTCCAAGTCGTGAAAATTTGAGGGGAATTCGGGGAAGAAGAGATCAACTCTTAATCTGCTTGATATGGCGGCTTTTCTTATGCATTGATGACCCCCAACCTGGCGCTTGAGTCAAGCACTGATAGTAGGTACATGTAGGTACCTACTAGCCAACAGCTGAAGCACGTGATGCAGTGCACTATCGATAGCATGATTCCTTGACGACAACTTCCCTCATCTTGCTTAGGTAGTAGTGCTGTAGAAGTTAAGTGGGTCTTCGGCCAGCAGCGCCCGGAACCGCGACAATCGTCGACTCCCCGATGACAACCAAGTAATAATAATTCGATCGACCCCAAGCATAGCATCGATACCCAGACGGCAAGCTGTGCCACTGCTTTTCGCCTCGTGGGATGTGCAGTCTTGTCCACTCGCTTTGATAACCGCAAGTCTTCAATCGCCCGACGAGTTCCCCCCCCCCTCCCAGCGCGAGGTTAGCCGACTTGCAGCAGCCCAAGCCACAAACCCTGCGCCATGTCTTTTCGTGAAGGGATGTTTTCAAGCTTCCGGGATGAGCCTTCCCCCTATAGCGAAAAGGATGAGGTTGACTCCCTTCCATCCGACTCCACGAGCGATCTATACTCGGAGGCCGACTCGGACGCAGAGGCTGAGTGGGAGCGGAGCCTGGAGCAGCTACAGCTGATTCTGACCATGGTACTTGTACCATGGATGGGGAAATACTTTGGACGCAAGTTTGCATATTGGAGTAAGTGCAGGCATGCCAAAGAAAGGAGATGACTGCAATACTAACGGGAGAAAAGGTTGGGCAAGATATATGGAGTGGCTGCACGATGTTGAGATCCGGTGGACGAACAAAAAGATATTCAAGGCGGCTGGTGCTGTCGAGGCGGCAGCTATATAATAAGCTGCGTTCGTTGCAATTTTCAGAACATTGTTTTTCTGGCGTTGGCGGGATCCCATCATGAGCATTAAGACCATAGAAGGTATTCAAGAAGATTTATTTTAGACGTTGAATTTACTTTCTGAGCGCAAAATCCGACTTGCAGTGCAAAATGACTAACTAACCAACAAGAGTTGGGTATTGATATAGTCAAGGAAAAAAAGCACTATATGGCTAACGGTATCATCCACCACATATTCCTCTGTCAACGAGAACAACAAGGTGCCATCAGAAGACGGCTAGGATGATGTGCTTACGCTAGGGCTCCGAGACCTCCGAGTCGACAAACGCTCATTACAGCTGATGGAGTGACAAGGTGTCGCTAGATTGCCATAGCCATTGGCATGATTCTGCACAGGGAGGGCTTCTTATGTGCCAACCTGGGTCATGCCGGGCCTGACCGCGGCAGACCTCCTTCGACGGAAGCCCATGCCGAGGCCGCCCCTCGACTCGGTGTAGGCAAAGTACAGGCAGCCGCAGAAGGTGGCAAAGAGGAACCACATGAAGACCAAGCTCGCCTGGATCTCGCGGCAGCGCTTCTCATTGTTGTACGACCCAAAGGCGATCCAGCAATTGGGCAGGAGGTTACCGCTGATGTTGCCGCAGTCAATGGCCCGTAGCTTGGCCGACAGCACGATGCCGTCGATAAAGGTCAGCAGCACGGCCAGGATGTCGAGGGGCAGGATGATGTAGGTGAAGAGGAGGCCCGTGAAGAATGCGGCGACGAGGCCGTACAGCGCCGTGACCCAGGACCAGGCCGCCACGAACATGGAGAAGTTGATGGCCATGGTGGCGGAGCTGCAGGCGTTGACGTTGCTGGCCATGACGTTCCCGATGAGGGCCGTGGCGATCAGGGTCCAGAGGATCGCGATCCCGCGGAGGACGGCGTGCCAGATGGACATTTTTGATGGTTTTTTCTTTTTATGTTGGTTTGTTTGAAAGTGACGGTTTGAAAGCTGAGCTGTATGTGCCTTGGGGAGAGGGGTGATTCTGTCTAGCAGTATCAACTGCTTCTTTCTTCTCTGGCTGTCGTTTTTCCTCGGAGAGGTGAAAATCAGAAAGTGAAAGGCAGGGGACGAAGATGGCAGTAGAGAGGGAAGAAGAGCAGGAGAAGGAAGGGAAGAAGAAGGGGTTGAAACAAGAAGTCATTAAGAAGAAGGAATGGACCCGGGTCGATGGATGCTAGTAGCTGGGAGCTATCGCGGGAGCTTTGGCTATCCGGACTCGTCGGTACTACTAACTACTAACCTAGTAGTTGCATTATCATGACCTCACAGCAAGCCTTGTGACTTGGCAGCCGTCAGCTTTTGGAAGCTTTTGATCGTATGAATACCAGCCTCGGCAAAAGAAGGATGTTTAGGTCAATAGCTTTTACCGACATTGATACCATGCGCTGCTACGTCTGGTACCCAACATGCGATACTCATCTGCTTCAACCAAACTACAGCCATTTGGATGAATAACATGGATGATAATGTGATAATGTCGAGCTCCTGCAGTCTGCAGAGCTTGAAAAAGTGCTTCGAACGGCAGGGCAATTAAAAAAAACGATGATGCAGCAAACCTGATTTGAGGAATGAAGGAGCATTCCTCCTAGCTCTTAATGCATTGGGGCCCAAAGTGAAAAAGACCTACGCGGACAGGTAAAGCAGAGGGACACGAGCGTGGAAGAAACTCTCCGTTAGTAGATTTAATTGCGTCATATAGATTTGATGGAATTTGGGCGGGCAGAACGAATTGGCGTTTGCTTTCCGGGAAAGTGCGGGCAGCCCGGGAAGGAGGAGAAACTGTCGGGTCCAACGTCGAGAGAGAGAGTTTGCGTTGGTCAGCTCTATAATTAAGATTAGTGACTATCATGATATCGGTGGCATACTGGAATTATGATCGAAATTTGAGAGGGAGTTTTCCTGAGCCGACGATACTACTAGTAATGTAGGGCATGATTTTTGCACCAGATGGCAGCCAAAGCTACTAATTCTCTAATTTAGGCTACTAATTGTGATGAAAAGGGCTCGCTGATTCGGGAAAAATAATGATGAAGGAATGAATAAATAATAAAATAAATAAAAAAATAAATAAATGGACACTGTAAGCCATTTGGGTATGTACGGCTCGATTGTGTATTACGAGGCTGAAGAAGCCTCGGAGAGTGTTTGAAGAAGACTGGGCCTGGTGGCTTTGCGCTTATGGCGTCGGGATACGAAATAATATGAAAAAGAAAAATGAAAAAAAGGACACTGTATGTAAGGATGATGATCCAACCCCTATTTCTTGCAAGATGCGTTTGTCGCTAATGTGGTTCATTGATTCCAAGGTTAACAACAATGTACCTCATCCAAACCTCCAATAATGATGGACTTTCTCCTCCTAGATAGGTGGGTATTGACAAGGAAAGGCTCAGCCTGTCAATTGCTATCAGGCGTCTGGGTAGGTAGTATAAGCTTGAGGAGTTGGGCATTCTGCATTCAATTCTTCGTGCTGGCGGTCTTGATGACGTAGATGTTACTTTACAAATCAAGGTGAGAGAAGGCCTATCAGATCGGAAAGAGCACCCAACATTTGGGAGATGGTCCTTCCACATAAGGGCAGTCGAGCCAACAACCAAAAATAGCCGCATACGGGATACCGCTCAAATCGCCCTCCATATCTTGGGGGTGCATATTTTGTGCTCGATGTGCTCTCTTCATATCTGCAACTCGTGCAGCAAGGCCCTTGGTGAGACCTCTCATATTTAAAACACACGTCTCATTTCCTTTCCTATATTATCAATCTCCGAATCTCTGATAAATCAAGCTTATTCTTCGGAGATTCATAAAGGTTCCACAGGGGTCAGCACAATCACAGGATAACAGGCATTTGATCATACATTCTGCTTTTCAAGATCTCGACTCAATAGAGTATTTCATCACATAGCCTCGTGAGACTTGTGCTTCCATCATAGCTGTCATTTTGGTACGTGTGCTACATCTAAGACGTCTTCTATTGATATAAATCAGCTAACCATGAGTCCAGATGTTTGATCCAAACACATACATAGGCATACACCCATGAATGATAAAGCGACAGCATCTCTTGAAGCAACGCAGCCTACCTCGACTCAAGAGAGTATTGGCGACGGCGAGCCCATTCTCGATAAGCCCGACTGCTTCGGAGACACAGAAGAGTGTCATGCGGATGAGGACTTGCTCGTTTCTGCTCTTCATCCCGGGCACATAGATTTCGATCCGTGGCGTAGGACCGAACGTCACACCTGAAGAGTTTGCCCAAGGTATTCCTGTTCCCCTCAAACAGTGTCAAGAAAATCCTTGGTTTATGCACCCAGCCGACGTCGGACCACCAGCCAAGCATCAACTAGCCGAGGTATTCCCTGATGCGCAATGTACACTTCATAAGCTATGGGAGGATTCCAGCGTCAGCTCCAAGTTCTCCTACTTTAATGGGGGTGAACTAGGCGAGCGGCATTTAGGTGCACTGACTGGCTTTGATTTTGCCAAAGACTTTGTCTCATGGGTCGATACCCAAGGTTCGTTCAATCTGCTCATTCCATCTTGCTCATGTTCCTACCATTAACATGCGTATCTCAGTCCGCGAGTCGATATTCACCCACTTGACAATCTACCTCAGGAACAGCCGTCAGCTGCCGGACCAACAGGCTTTGTAGAGCATGCTTGATAGGTTACGCAATGACGAATACGAGGGTTAGGGTTAGGGGCAAGACACGTCGCAGATACCTGGTGGTGAACAAAGAAGATTGTCGAACAAAGAAGATTGTCCAGGTCAGCGAAGCAGCAGAAATCGACGAACCGTTATCGCTCTTAATAGCCTTGTTCAGGCTGATGTGCGATTGCAGTTCGAGGTTCCACCTCCCGGCGCCCGATGAAAGAACAGTCAACACGCACACGCACGAATTCGTATGGGGATTTCACCACGCGTCGTGGCATATTGCCTACCAAGTTTACACTCAACGCACACCGGCCTCGAGCAGGGCAAAAGGAAGGTTATTACATCACTTCAACAAAAGGTGGACGTAATGTGGTCAATGGACAGCTGCCCGTCCCTGATACCGATCGGGTCATCGTCTTTTTCGATCATGGTCTAGAGCTAGGCCCTAAGAGACAACTCAAGAATAATGATAGCGCCCGAGTCCAAAAGGAATTGGGATTCTATTGCTCCTATACGGACCTGGCTCTACTTCAACAGCCTAATCAAGCAAACTCCAGCGGTGAGGAACAATCAAGCAAGAAGGACCAGTTGGCTCTGATCGAGAACCTTTCCTCTTCCTCTTGCGAGTTCAAACCAGATCTAAGTGATATTGGGGCGGAGAATCAGGAATATTTACAGAATTTCAATTTCAAGGCTCGAATGCATCAAGACGCTCGGGGAGGAGATGATTTAGACGCAACGGACCATAGTGACCAAGAAGCAGAGGCTTATGACAATACGATAGAGTCTCTCAGAAAAGTTCGCAAGGCACTTGACGAAATTCTACCGGATGAGAGCGAACATCTTCGAGTATGCGTGGGCAGAGGGCTAGCACTATCGAGAAGAAGATGAGGGGGAAGTGCGCGTCAACCCGAAAAGTACAGACACAATGGCACTTGCACCCCAAGTTATAGGTAAGTGGCGTTTCTTCATACTTCGCCTACCCAGCTATAATCAAGTCAGTGTGTCCCCAGTACTGACCTAATGCCAGATGCAAACAGACTTTTAAATCTCCTGTCATCGCCGCTCAGGGCAGCATTCCTGTTGAACGACACTGGTACCGGAAAGACGTTTACCACCGCATTGGCCATTAAGTTCCGGAACGAGCAGCGGGAGGTACAAGTCTCATCACGGGACTTCAAACTTGAGATCAAGGGCCATGACCCCCTGGACGTGCATGTTGCCATAGTGGCATGCGACGAGTGCCATAAACTGAAAAATGGGGGGAGTGCGCAGAATGACATGGTGAAAGGGCTTGATGAAGAGGCTTTGCTGTTGATTTCCGCAATGCTAATGTCCAACCGCGTCCGTGACCTGAGAGGCTACCTGGATCTGATCTGGGAATGGTGCTGGCCTTTTGATTTCTCCAAGACTGGAACGGAGGATAATGGTCAATTCTACCTCGAGAGTAATTGGGAGGCTTGGAAGCGAGGTGAAAATCCCTGGGCTCATGGCCAAGACCGACTGAAGCAAGGCGGGGTTGGATTGGTTCTGGAACACGACGAGGAAGACCAAGCAGGGCATGCTGCTCTCAGACCCAGCCTAGCAAGTCGAGATGCTCTGCAAAGATTTGCCCAGTATGGTTTAGATAGACTCTTCGAGGAGGGTCTATTCTACGGTGCCCTGGCTAGGGCGATCATGAGGGATCCTAGGATCGGCGAGAGGATTGACGCAGAAAGCATTCAAAGCATTACCCCTCGGTGGCGCGTCGGCACAGAAATGACAGACGAACATGTGGCACACATCGGCCCCGATAAGAAGGCGAGAGCAGACGGGATCAAGCCTCTTCCTGCAGGGAAGTACGCGAAGCTAAACGACTACTATAAACGCGACCTCGCCAAGAAATTCGCGAAGGACAGGCTCTCAAGGAGAATTCAAACGGCTGCGGATGAAGTTGATGACAGCGAGAAGGAGGATCTTGCCGAGGACAAGTATGATGGTGATGACGGCGATGGCGTTGGCGATAGTAACGCGAATACGGCGGACGAACCTCTAGGAAGCAGGGGCTCGGTTTTCAAGAAGAAGGGGCTGGCCATGTCGGTGGCTTCAAGAATAGACAAGAAGCGTTTGAGCGAGCTGAGCTACGAGGAGCGAGCGATGAAGAGAGCCAGGCTTTCCAAGTTTTGAACATGACCCCCCCCCCGGCGCCCTTGCTTGCTAGACAAGAGAGCCATGTTTCTGGCTTTGCCCAATGAAATCTCACGACTTTTGCACCAAAACTCGGCTCCTCTGTAGTAGTAGCATCATCATGATGGCCATGATTGATTCCAACATAGAGGGAGGTCATGGAGTACATGAATAGCCATTAGCAACAATCGGTGCTTACTTACTTGATCGTTTTTTTGCTCACATCATCCCGTGTTAACGCTGTAGTGGTGCCAGCCTTATCAGTGCAAGTTTTCTGTCGTCGGGGCACGACAACATCGCCCATAGACATAATAAAGTAACCAGGGACTCTGGTCGCGAAGCATACGAGGTGAACGTTGATTTTTATTAGCCAAAACCAAGGTTTTTGCTTTTGCCTCAAACAAAGACGGGACGCTACGCGACCCCACCACCAGGGTGACATCACCGCCCTACCTAACCCTAACCCCTCAGCAAGGACCCTGCATTTTCCTTAAATAATAGTAAAAAAGGTAATAAAAATAAGTAATAATCATTAATAATAATAATACTAATTAAGTTTAGGTTTAGAATAAAATAATAACGCGAGGTTAATATATAAAGTATATAGATTATTATATATAATTTATAATACTACCCCTTAAACTTAATATATTATATTAATTTATTTATTAAGAAATAAAGCTTATTATAATCTTTTTTCTAATTTAATTATAGTATTTTCCTCTTTATAACTATTAGTATTATAATTATTAATATCTTTCTTTAATTAATAATATCTTTATATAATTATTTTTAATATAATTAAAAATCTTTAATACTTATTATTTAATAAAAGCTTTATTAAACTATTTATAATTATTATATTAATTTAAATTTAATATAAATTAATATCTTGTTAATAATATAATTAATTATTAATTTATATTTAATATTAATATACTTTATATATATTATATTAATAAAATTAAATATTATATTTATAATATTTTGATTATTAATATATATAATTAATTTAAATAGCTATTTATAATTAAATTCTTTTTTATTTAAAATACTTAAAGTATAGAAATACTTATTAAAATTAAATTAATAAATTCTAATTTAATTAAACTATAAGTAATTAAAATTTATTTTTTAAATTTCTATATTATAAATCTATCTTTAAGATAAATAATATAACTTACTATAGAAATATATTTAAATAAATTATTAATAGAAATATTATTTATATATATATATAATCTAATATCTTTAAGATTATAATTACTTTTAAATATAATATTGAATTTAAAGGTTTTCTTTAAATAATATAATAAATATTTAAAGATTTTTATATATATTTCTTTAGTATTTATATTTATATTATTTAGCTTAAATATAATAAATATAATATTAAGCCTTATACTTTATATAATTTAGTTTAATTTATTAATTTATTTAAGCTATTATTTAAATTCTATTATAATATTATTATATTTTTTTAATTATATAGAATCTTAAGCTTTAATAATTAAAGAATATTAATAAAGTTTATTTTATTTAAATTAAACTTTTTAATAATTATATTAATATATTTCTCTTATATAAGCTTAATAATTTAGTCTTTATAAATTATAAGTAATTTCTAAATTAAAAAATAATTATAATTTATTTAATTTTTTAAGAAATATAAATATTTTAATTTTATTAAATATTATATTAATAATAAAGTTATTTAAGCTAAATATAATTAAATTATTAATATAAGTAAAAAGTTTAATTTTATTATCTTTAATATAAATATATAGATTATTTTTAATTATTTTAAATAAATTAATAAAAATATTATTTTATTATTTAAAAGAATAATATAAATTATAAAAACTTTTATTAAGAAAATATATATAATTAGTATTATCTTTATAACTTATTAATTATTTATTATAGACTTTTTATTATATATTAATATAAAGAAATATAACTTTTATATTAACTTATTATTAATTATCTTTACTTATTATAATTATTATATAAAAAGTCTTAAAGGTTATTATATATATAATAATAAAGTAAAAGTCTTTTACTTTATAATTATTATTAATTTATTAATTTCTTTTAGCTATTTATTATACTTTTATATAAGTAAGCTTATTAATTAATTCTTTTATAATATATATTTATTTACCTTTAAGTATAAGCTAGTCTTTTAGCTTTTTAATTAAAAGCTATATATTTTTTTTAATAATTTCTTTTAGTTTTTTCTATTTAATTAATTATTATATAGCTTTATAATTATTCTACTTATATATTACTATTAAATAATAAAAAGTATTATATAATATCTTTATTAACTTATAAAATTAAAAAATAATAATTAAATTCTTTTTCTTAAACTTAATTTAAATTAAAATAAATACTTTTTAAAGTATAAAGAAAATTATTAATTATATTAAACTTCTATTTAAATATAATAATTAAATATTAAAAATTATTTTATTTTATATAATCTTTTTACTTTTTAATAATAATTATCTTTATTAAATTATTTTAATATAAATTTTATTAATTTCTATTTTTTTATTAATCTTATTATATATTTAAAGATTAAATATTTAATTTTATTTAATATTAAGTTATTTAAATTAAATATATTAATTACTTTTTTATTTCTAAACTTAATCTTAAGTTTAAGTATAAAATAAAAAAGTAAAAGTAATTTTAATTATACTTGTTTTTTCTTTTTATTTCTTTTTTTTTCTTTTTAGAAAATCTAATATATATAGCATAAAGCTAAAAGGCTTAATCTTTTAAAATATAATCTTAAGCTTTAGCTTAATAATATAATTAAGCTATATATACTTAAATAGCTTTTAAACTTAAATAATAATTAATTTAATTAATATAATTTAATAAATTAAAGTTTTTAATAAATTATTAAGTCTTATTATTATAGTATATATAAAGAATAATATAGTTTCTTATAGCTTCTTTTTAATCTTTACCTTTAATTATATATATATATATAAAACTATAATTATAATTTATAACTTATAACTTATAACTTATAACTTATAACTTATAATAATAATTATAATTAATAAAATAATAATAATTATAATTAATAAAATAATAATAATTATAATTAATAAAATAATAATAATTAAACCTTTAACCTTAAATAATATACTTAGCTTAGTATTAATAAGCTATAAGTAAAATATTAGCTATATTAACTTAATTAATTTTAATAATTTTTATAAATAATTATAAATTATTAAGCTATTTAACTAGCTTACTCTAGCTATAATAATATAGCTTTTATTAATATTATAATTATTAATATTAATTAAATTTAAATATAGCCTTAAACTATACTTAAATATTAATTAGTATTTTAATAATTATTAATTAAGCTTAATTAATATAGCTTATGCTTTTTATATAAGCTAAGGGATATTATAAGCTTTAGTTTAAATATTAATATAAATATAAGGTAATACTTTCTAAAGGTAATATTAAATCTTCGCCTTGGTGTCCTCCGGTCTCTATGAAGACCTACTAAAGCTAGCTGCTAGAACTAATATACAATAAGAACTAACGCGAAATTTAAAGATAATAGCAAAACAATAGAATTATATAATAGAGGTGAAAAGATATAATAGAGTTAGAATAACTTAAAATATTTAATTTAATTCTATCGCAATTATATTAGCGAGATATAGGCGAGATATACTTGCCTAGCAGTAAATATTTAATATAGTTTCGTCTATACCGTATGCATTAAGGCGTTCTATACCGTGCGATAACCTATTACCTATAGTACTAGCGCTAGAGCAAAGTCCCTCCTAGGAGTCCGCACTATTTATATAGGACTAGCCGCACGACCGTCAGCCCGCCTATAGTGCCCTTTATAACTCTATAAGAATCTCGGAAACTCCTATTACACTAAGCCTATTATTAATTACCTCTTTACCTGCCGAGTTATTAGCGGGTGAATTAATCCTTTAAGACCCTTTCGCCGACCTAAGTAAATTTCGTTTAGCGGCGAAGTCTATTTTTCTTACCTATCTAAAGTATACGCTTAATAAATACGTCTTCGTCGAGGGGGTAGAATAACTAGGATTCTAATACTTTTACGCTATAAGGGAAGACTATAAAGATAGGATACTATATTACTACGTTATCGGTAAGTAGTAGACTAAACGAAATATTAAAAACCCCTAGTACTTCGATATTACCGGCTTCTATCTAAATATCGGTAAGACTAGAAATCGTCTAGCTTATTAGCGCTACGTCTATAAGATAAAGGGCCGATTAATATACGTTGGCGGAGATATACCTAAGCTACGCGAGGTAAAGTAAGAGCGGACGGATGATTTCTAGAGGGAAATCGTATAGATAAAGGACTAGGAGATTTTTATATTAGAGTTTGAAGAGAAGGCGCTACGGGACCTAATTATTTACTACGGGAATATCCGTATATATACGGAGGACTACTTTAAGCTTAAAGTAGATAACTATACCTTATTAAAGCTAGACGGATTCTAGGAGCTACTAGAAGAAGTCTATATATAGAAGGAGTCTAACCTAGACTTTAAGCTAAGTAAGTAAATCCCCTAACCTCTGCTTCGCTATAGATCCCCCTTCGGGGGAGGATTATAGTCTATGCTTCGGCCTCTGGCGGTGCGAGGGTATGCTACTAACCCTCGTATATATACCCCCCTCCCTGCGGCCTCCGGCCTCGGGGGGTCCCCCTTGCTCCGGTCTCGAGGGTAAATTAATGTTAATTAATCTCGGAAAATAGATCGACCGAAAACCCTCTGCTTATTCGGGTATATATAGACCTTTAAGACGATTTAGGCTAGATCCCTCGGCCTATATATTTATATTATAGGAAAGTAGAATACCTCCCTAATATTATAAGGCGGGAAGGATTATATTATAGTCGATAATATCCCCCTAGAGGATAAATAGATGCTGCGATACTATAAGCAGATACTAAGTTATTAATAAAGTTTTTCTATAACGGATAAATACGTTAAAAAGGTAAACTTTCCGTACTGGGGTCTTCTATATATCTACCTATCGAATTAGGATCCTAGGTCTTATAATAAGGTAGACGTTAAGTAGCTTAACGGTAATTATCACTTTATAGAAGTAAGAAAGCTACTTTTCGTAGAGATAGAGCTAGTAGGTATACTAGATAGTAAGCAGGAGGAGTTATATAGTTTCTTAGAAGATATTAAGAATAATAATAAGACCTTTTAATTTTTTTTAAAACTTAGACTTGCGTTAATATATTATGCTTTAAATATTCCTAATCTTAATAGCGGGAAGAATATAATGCCGATCGCGATTTAAAATAACCGTAGAAGCTTTAGAAGCGGTCGAATGCGAGGATTTAGAAGAAGAGGGATAAATAGGAACACGTACGCGTGAGGTCGAGCCCGAGGCTAAAACCTTACCCTTATCCTTGTTATTATTAACTTCTATTTTCGATATATTAGGTAGCTGATGTCTAGCTTCTAACGAAAAGGACGGAATATAAATTAAAATTAAAAAATAAATATTAAATAGCTCGGCAACCTCCCTAGTAGTAACCGCTAAACTATTAGTTAGATTAGAGCTTTTAAATTATAACTTCTTTAATACCTGATAATAAGTATTAAAAGGACGAATAGATAAATTATTAATACTATATAAAGGATAACCTTACTAAGACCGATCTATAAATATACGCCCCTTTCTATTCTAAGATATAGGCTAGAATACCGCTAGCTTCCTACTAATAGGGGTAAAGATATTATTCTTACCTATAAGAATATTACTAAATACTAAGTCTACCGACTCTATACTAGCAAAAAGATAGCCCCCCCGCTAAAGAATGCCTATAGAACCCCTATTAAAATTTAAAAAGCGGTTCTTTTTATAGCGCTTCGCGATACGTACGGTTAAGATATAGATATAAAAACTTCGAGAAGCAATAACGTTGAAGTTAAGACGTATAGTACGAGAGATAACCTCGTGTTCCGATCGATTGCCGGCTCGATAAACCTTAATACTAAGAACGAGAAAGGCAGAATCGATATTACTAGTATAAACGTTAAAGACGCTAGGCGTGCCGTCGGGTTCTATTAAGTTATATATATAATTTTTATAGTCGGACGTAGCTTTTTTAATAGCGCTAGCGAAAGTATAGGGCACCTTCCTGTAACGATAGCGACGGTAGCTATTATTATATCCTCGAGGTATTTTTAATAATAACGGCGACGCGCTAAACTAGAAAAACGAATTAGCCCGAAACGGCGGTTGCGATAAAAGCGGTTATAGGGAAAATAAGGACGGCGGTAACGGGGTTAGTAGGTCCTGCGGCGGGGATAGTATAATATTGTAAAAGAAGAGCGAGAACTAATAGATAAAGAACTAATATAGGTATTTTATAGAATATAGTTAGATAAAGGAACGCGTACTAGGCTAGGTATATTATATACCTATAAGACCGCGAACCTAAATATAAATTAACTAATAAAAAGCATATTATATAACGCGTTCTGCCTAGTAACGCGATAGAGGGTAATAAAACGCGAACTATTATATAATAATAAATATATACCTGCCTAATATAGATATTATATCCGAGGCGACCGCGTCCCGATTAACCTAATACGGAATTTAACTCCGAGATAACTAATTTTAAAGTAGGCATTAACGTCGTATCGGGGCGTGAACTAAAATATTATACCTATTAAATACAAGGGCGTTACGCTGCATTAGGCTTTATGCATAATCTATTACGTTAGTAGACCTACTAATATCTAATGAAACTACGCCACGCAGGACACTAGGATACCAAACACTAAGGCTGTAATATTATTAAAGCCTTTTAGCTTTATATTTTAATTAACATAGTCTATATAAACTTATTAAATTTAATTAAGCTATTATTAATTTATATTATTAAATATTAAATATTACTTTAGCTAATACTTAAGCTTTATTAAGCTTAGTAATTAGATTAATAAAAATAATTTTATAGCTATAGCTAAGTTAAGCTTATTAAAGAGCTTAATAGCTTAAAAGTATTTCTATAATTTATAAAAGATATTATTTAATAAGCTATAGATTTTTTATTTATAATTAATAACTATAAGGCTAAGGGTATTACTTAATATTAATAGTATTATAATATTAATAGTATTATAATATTAATAGTATTATAATTATAATAGCTATTATTATTATTATTATTATTATAATTATAATTATAATTATTTTATATAATTAAAGATAAAGATTAAAAGAAAGCTATAGGAAGCTATACTAGCTTTTTATATATTATAATAATAAGATGTAATAAATTATTAAAAACTTTAATTTATTAAATTATATCTAATTTAATTAATTATTATTTAAATTTAAAAGCTATTTAAGTATATATAGTTTAATTATATTATAAAGCTAAAGCTTAAGATTATATTTTAAAAGATTAAGCTTTCTAGCTTTATATTATATATATTAGAAATTCTAGAAAAAGAAAGAAATAATAATATAATTATATATATAGATAGAATTATAAAAATTCTAGCTTTAGATTTTTATTATTTATTAAATTTTATTATTAATATTAATAAATAGTAATTATATTAAATTAATATTTATTAATTATTATATTTAATTTATTATATATATTAAGTTTTCTTTAAAAAGCTTATATATATTTATATTATTATAATATAATTATAATCCTATTTTCCTATATCTTAAATTATTTTATATTCTTTAATTTAAAAAATATATTTTATATAATTTTATATTTATTAATAATAATAATTAGCTTTAACTTTATTAACATTAACTTTCTTAACTTTATTAATTTATATTTATAAAAAATAACTTTATTAATAATAATTTAAACTATATATAAAATTTATAAATATATATAATTAAATAAAAATAATAAAAATATAATATAAAATATATATAGTATATCTATAATAAGAAAGAAAATATAATATAAAATATATATTAAAAAGAAATAAAAAATTATTACTTTATAAACTTATAATAAAATAAAGAGAATATAATAATTTTTTAAAAGTAAAAAGCTTATAATTTATTAAATAAAGTAATAAAAATAAGTAATAATTATTAATAAGAATAATATTAATTAAGTATAGGTTTAAAATAAAATAATAACGCGAGGTTAACGTATAGGGTATATAGACTACTATACGTGACTTGCAATAAATAATAACCTAAATCTTAGAATTTGTCTTTGGGGGCATCCAAGAGCCTCGCACTACATACGTAGCCTTATACTCCGTATAACGCGTTCCCATATTTCTTCTTCCCACACACACACGCACGTAAACATCCCCATATCGAATCACGTCTCGCCCCTATGACGTCGCCTATCGTACAAACCTTCCCCCCCTTTTCGTAACGAAAAAGGCTGCCAAACTTTGAGGATCAACAAAGGAAAAGAAAAGAGATGGACACACAAACACAAAAACTTGGAAGCAAAAAATGGGTCCAAGTCCGGGATCGACAGAAAAGGTTCCGTCATTAGCTTGCCTTTGTAAGAAACAAACCTTTGGACCCTGAAATTCTTGGGGGAAAAGATATTCCCGGGGACAGACGACATCATTGCCTCGTTTGCGCCAAAGGCACAACAACTTTCGTCATTGTATCTCGTGAGCGCTCCCCCCCATTTTCGATTAAAAAATCTTGGATCGAAGTAGGTAGTTTATTCGTCTATATAACGGTGGCCATGCCCCAGCTCTTATAATATGAATTTCTTTTCACCATCTTCAATACACAAAAAAAGAAATAATCCCAAATCCCAACTGAACAACGCACACTTGACTTCAAGTACACACAAGAACTTACAAACAACAACAACACTTGTACAAAACAAAACAAAACAAAACAAAACAAAACGCCCAACAAGCCCTTCACCACCCGTCGCCGCGCTCACGCCCGCCCCGTCACCACCACGACAGCACCACCTCCTCGTCGCAGCTTCTTCAACTCTCGACGAACCCACCGCACCAAGCGCACCCACGCGGCCCCCGTCACGCATACCCATCATCACACCACCACCGCGCCTGTCCACCACCAGCGCCGCCGTCCCTCCATGAAGGACAAGCTTTCTGGCGCTTTGCTCAAGCTCAAGGGCTCTTTGACGCACCGCCCTGCCGTCAAGGTAAGATGTCATTCCTCGTTCGGTAATCTCAAGAGAGAAACAACTATCTAACAAGTTCCTCAGGCTGCTGGCACCCGCAGGATGCACGGTACTGATGGACGTGGCTCTCGCCGCGTCCACCGCCGCTGGTAAAGGGCTTATGAAGTCATGATTTGTTAACGGCTCATCACGTTAAGCGAAGTACGGATGTAATATGATACCACGAGGAATCTAGCAGTGCAGTTTTATACACTTGGTTATAATATGAGACGAAGCGTGTCTGATATATTGAGTTGGGTATCGCAAAGTTGTCAACGTGCCTATGGGCATCGACGTAATTCCAATATCTTAATCACAGAAATCCAGTCTCCAGCGCGGGCTATCGTGACACCAGGCTAATGCATTGTCCCCTTGCTTTTTTCCATATCGCAGGGCCATACACACTGCTTCTTCTTCGCGCAATGTGTTCAAATTCCAAATTCATATCCATTTCGTTCGTCAGAACCTTTCCATGCCAAAATTTTATAATCAATCGTGAGAACTTTCGAAGCCTCAAGGTTTACGCGAAACGTTGATTTGAAAAAACTCTTGTAGTTGTAGCGCAAACGAGGCTTGTTTCGAGAGACCAGTCATTCCAGTACAGTTACTCTCAAGGGTGGTTACACCAAGGTCGGTAACCGTCTCAGTCTCATGACTTCAGCCGAGAAAAAATGTCTTGTCATAATCGCGGGGTCCTTGAATACCTTCAGACGGTTGAAATACTTTCAGCAACAGTTAGTCGTGAGGTTTTCGAGAGCAGGCGATTGTTAATTCATACCAGAGTGAAAGTCGAGCAGAAAATTGAGTCGTCTCATATGCGACTTATCGTGCCATAAGATCAGATATAGCTAGATTAGATCATCATCTTGGTCCGCATCAGGATTCGAGGGTCGGTAGAGAGCTGCTCGCGGAATGCGGGAAACTCGCTTCGGAGCAAATGTTGGCATGTCGCGAGGCCGGTTATGAAATCGCAGCCTGGCCGGGCGACTATTGACACTCCGCGAACCGGAAGCAGAACAATCAGACGCGAAGCTTCCCGCAAGCTCGTCAACCTCTTCATGTGGCGCAAGATTTCCGCGTTCAAAGATGATGGATTCGACTTGGCCACAGAGAGTATTCAGGGCTGCTCGAGATGGCGACGGGTGTTTCTTAGTGTGAACATTTTTCTCAACACGAGGAGAGCTATCGAGAAGAATGTCAGCTTCGAGGCTGGCGCCACTGTCGTTCGAATCACGGCGAACAATGTCGACCAAGACGGGCTGCTCTTCGGGAGTCTTGATGTTCACGATGGAGGCGGTCTCTATATTGTGGCGTGGAGTTGACGCATCCTCGGGGACAACGCTGAGAATCCTAGTTTCGACATCATCCTCAAACCCCTCTTCGGCGGTAAAGGGGCTCTTGGGGCCATCAACTTTGCCGTGACTTTCTCCGCAGCGAGACTCTTCGTCACTGGAGACCTCAAACACGCTCTGCAAATCACGGGGGCTTCGGTTCAGATCGGGCAACTCTGAAGCCGACTTCTTCAAAGACCTAGTGCTTCGGAAGGCTCGCCCATCGTCTGCCACCGGCTTGCGGCGGGTTTGCCCGCCGACAAGCTTCTGTAGCTTCGGTCGCTTGGTAAGGTTATCGCCCTCATTGAAACGCAGGTCAAGGGTAGCGATTGAAGATCGCTTCGGAGGTTTGTTAGTGCGTGAATCATCACCAAGTCGATCGAGCGCGTTGGACATACGGGATAAGACTTTGGAAGGGGCAAGACGGGATAGTCTAGAAGGGGGGGGATCGGAGGGAGTGTCAAGCTTCAGTGCAGCGCTCATCGTCAGCATCTGCTTGATTTTTTCTTGCACGCTGGCTTGACTGTGAGTGGGGGGTAAATCAGAACCATTCTGGGCATTAAACTTTGTAGGCTTGGGGGCTTGGGCTGAGGGGCTGGGCTTGGGGTCATCATGGGCAACAAGGGCATTTGCTCGAGATTGGGATCCATCGAGAGCAGTAGAGGTCTCGTCAATGTCGAGCATTGGTGCTGCGTTGGACGACGTCTTGCCTAGGTCCGCGACTCTATGGCGAACGCTTGTTGTCATGGGTATTCCACTGCAGCGCGGGAACATCGGTCGCGAGATCCCCGTTGCCGATACAGCACGTCGAAGGGGGGGACCCTTGGCGTCCCGTCGCTGGGAAGCCGAAGCAAATTTGTCGGGCATTCTTGGTCTGTATCGTTAGCTGTAGCAGATGAGGGTCTTTTCTGTTGAGCACTCACTTTGCTTGGCTGATGGTGTCTTGCTATGCGGTCCTCGGCTCGGGGGGAATGGATCGTAGAGGCGATAGGTATACGATTTCGGCAACGAACGACTTGAAAGGACAGAATGAAGAAGATATAAACAGATATCATCTCTCAGAATCAACCACAACGAAAGCTATGAACTTCAAGGTTGAAGCAAGTTCCGGTCGAGGCTGGTTAAAGCTTTCGAGATAAAGATGAAGAAGACAAAAAAGAGCGTGGGACCGGAGAATACAACCGTCAACATAAAACGAATGGGCTATATCGGAGACATCCGGAGTCGGCGGTAGTCACTGACCTTCGCCAAAGACAAGCGAAGGTGGGAGAGATGGCGGTTTGTGAAGAAGAAGCCAGCATTACTTCCAGGCCAACGGCGACACGTCGTCTTGGCGCCTTTTGACGAGGCAGGCGCGGGCAGGTGCGGGCAGGAGGCTCATGCCGACATCGCTCGTGGAAATGGGGTCATGTGCAAAGAAAGTGATTCCAAAGTCAAGAAAAGTTTTGGAATCTTGCTCATAAAGGTGCATAGTCGTTTCAGGTACCGGCAGTAGCGTGAAAAGGTCAGTTTTGTGTGTTTATGCAGATGTATTATTCTTCAGATGCAAGCTCCCTCTGAACAAACATAGGATCGAAGAGCTACCTAATCATGGCCGACAACTGAATCCTTTTACTGCTGTTACACAATGCCTACCCTACCCTACCTGGGTAGGTAGCAAACAAGAAAAGTAATTGCTGACGGAAGTTGAAAGGGTTGAACCCTAGTGTTGGCTATCGACCATATAGTTGGAGGCTGGCTGCCATCGCCCCTTGAAGATGGGACGCACATTCCAACGCAACATCAAGGCAAGTGTTGCAAGCCGTTGCACAAGCTTAAGCACCAACTTTGATTTTCTAAAGCAGGTTAGTCTCTGTCCGTTTCGACCCCCAATTCGTCAAACTTGCTTACCCAGAGTGGAAGAGCAAGCAGGAAGCTCAGTGCGCCAGCTGCTGTGAAGAAGAGCCAGATGTTACTCATCGCAGACGTGACCTGCGTGATAACGACTCTCTTATCGCCTGCAGACAAAGTCTTGTAAGCATGGCTACTTGTTCCCGCCATCAAATTCTTGGCCACAAATTCAGAGAGATGCGGGAGCGTTGTGGTGATGTGCTTCACGGCAATGTTTTGGAAAATGGAGCCGCCAATCGCCAAAAACAACACCATACCAAGCGTCTGAGCTGCAGCATACACAACCGTCAATATAAGCCAGAGCACGAGTAACGTAACGCTTACGTACCGATAGCGATGGCACCGACTGCATCAGAGACCTCTTTCGCAGGGACACGAGACTGGGCAATCGGAAAGCCAGCGACGACGTAGCACCCCGCCCCAGCACCAATGAGAATCATGAAGCCGTATAATCGACCATTTTCTGTATGTTCATACACGGTGTCTGGAAAGTTGATTAGTACACACAGCGTTGGTCAACAGGATCCTCGATCAACTACACATCAATGCTGATCCGATCAACATCAAAGCACTGCCGCCAATGTACCATGGAGAGATGTATCGCCATCTCAACATGAGAATGCCGTTGAACATGGCAAAGACGACCATGGACACTATGAGAGGAAGCAATCGCACACCAGCATCCAGCGGCCCGTCCCCCTACATTATAGTCAGTCAGCTTCAGCGAGCAAGCGAAAGAAAAGCTCAACGTACCCTCACGAACTGAAAGTAAAGGGGGATATAATAGGTCATTGACTGAGGCGATGGTCAGCATAAAACATTCGAAAAGAGGGCAATTTTGAACAGCTTACCAGAATGACTCCAGAGGATAGGAACATCTGCACCTGCATATTGACCAAGATGGGGCTCTTTAGGAAGTGAGCAGGATACAGTCTGTTTTCTCTCGCCACCCCAGGATGACGCCACGAGACAAATATCATGATGCAGAGAAAAGTACCGGTCAGAGCCCAGAGCGCAATCATAGCACCCGACTCGAACGCATAGACGATACCACCAAAGCTGATGGCCAGCGTTAAGCAACAAGACCCAGCGAGGAAAACGCATGTCCCGATCCAGTCTATCGAGCGAAGCCTGATGCTCGCAGTGGTGTCCGGTCGAGGATCGAACGAAGGGATGAGCCAGATGTAGGCCGGGGCAAATGCACCACCAACAACGAGATTGATGTAGAATCCCCATCTCCAAATACCTAAGAAAAGTCAGTCTCGGAAGTAGTCAAAGGTACAAACGCTACTCTTCACATACCGCTGGTCGCAAAGGCGCCGCCGACCTGAGTGAAAGCATTAGTTGGATTTCGAGTGACGAATAGACCTTTGTTGACATTACCACAGGACCCAAAACACTCCCGATGCCCCAAACGACAGTACTGCCAGCTAGGTATGCTGGTTTCTCCTTTTCCTCCGTCAGGACGGAAACAAAAGTCAAAGTGCCCGAATACATCCCCGACCCGCCAACACCCGCTATAGCCCTTCCAATGATCAGGGCTTCCATGGTTGGAGCTGCGCCGCAGATTGCGCTGCCGGCTTCGAACAGGACGATGTTGAGCAGATAGACCCATTTGATATCGAAAACGCCGTATATTTTGCCCCACGGCAGAACAGCCATGCTTCCGAGGGCAAAGCCAGTCCCAAGCCACGAGAGAAGCTCAACTCTCCCGAGATCGTTAAGAACCGAAGGCTGAATATCGGCCACGATGGTATTGTCGAGGGCGAAGAGAAACGTTGTCGAGAGCATCGCGGTGTACACGACAGCCCACTACTGTTGTCAGCCAAAGAGTTCAGCACGGTGATCTCTAATCATCTTACCTTCCAGCCTCTGATAGACCGGTAGAAGACTTTTGGGCTTCCCTCATTTCGTTCAACAGGCTCAAGACCTGTGAGATTCATCGTGGGTGGGTTCCCCTTTTCCATCTTTAAAGATATATATGAAGCTGACCGTCAAACCGCAAAAGTTGTTGGAACGATGAGAAGTTATTTCGATCGATTGATTCCCATTTCAAGGAGACACTTTGTCGACGGACCATCATTTATACTTATAGATTGCCCAGGGGAAAAAGACAATGAGACGGTCAATTCACCGACCTCGTGCGCTAATTGGTCAGTCCTAGCTGTACTCCTACATCAGCGCGGCCCCACACCGAGGATGCATCCAGATTGGCAAGGACGAAGATGGCAGCTTCAAATGCTTTGGAATCATTCATCTTCGGTATCACGGGGTGGCTCGCTCTTTGTCTACTCCGGAGTCAGCGACATCATGATGAAAACTTGGGCATTCACGTGTCGTGTGACACCCCTAAACATGTGCGACAACTCCGATATCCAAATACTTGGGGATGGGCCTTGATAATTCAGGGCTTCATCAGCTGAAGAGCCTCGCCTTTCCATGATTTCAGAGCATCTTGCGTCATGATTGCCTCCCTATGCCAGTACCCTCCTGGCTGTTCGACGCGGTCAAGTGCGGTGAAGAGTAGATCCAGTGAGTTGGATAAATTCTCGGAAACTTCCTGGTCTCTGGGAGAGAAGCCCAGGTCTCGACCGAGAACTCCAATCGCCATAACCAAAGGCCACGCCGTAAATGTAGCTTGGAGGGCCAAGAGGTCTGGCTGTTCAGCAGATGTAGGCCAAGTCATCTTCACCGCAGCTGCAATGCGAAACGCAGCGGCGGTGGAGCTCTTCCTGCTTTCCGAGGACAATTCATCAGGCAAGCCCTGACCTTGTATCTGAGAGACGGCAGCATCATGGAAGCAAATCTCAGTAGCACAGAGGTTCATGTGAAGAGAGAAGGCCAAGGGGTCTCTTTGAATGGAAGCAGGGTCTAGGTGTCTCCTCAGGGCAGATCTGCGAACCTTGACTTCCTTGATTAATGCGTAGTGAACATCCCAGAAGCCTTGGTAGGCTGATTCGCTTCGGACTCGTCTGACATGGTCGAAGCATTTCAGCGCCAAGTCAACCATGAGAATGCATCCCGAGTAAAACGAGAACTCAGCATTGTTCAAATAGTGTGCTTGCCAATCTCGGACCATGACATTGTCAGTTATATTCGTAACCTCAGCAGCTGTATCATCAGGCTTGGGTAAGAAGACGGCAAAGTCCTACAACTTGGCGTTAGTCTCTTCTGGTGTTCACTTCTCCGCAAAGAAGGGGGTGGGGTTGCTCACCTTGGCGACCCCCAGTTCACCAGCCATGCCGGTCCTGGTTGTTGCGTAGCTCTCAAGCATATAGAGCGCCCAGAATGATTTCCTCCATTCCTCAACGACGGCTGGATCTTGCATATGCGGTAGATCTGCCCTAGCATGATTGTGTTCTGGGTCTTGACTATTTCCATCGGCGTCCAACAATTCAAGATGCATCATCTTTGACAGCCTGATGGCCCTACCGAGGGTCATCCAGGCCTTTTTCAGGCTGTCACCCATGATCTCGTATCTAATGACCAGCAGCAAGGCTTGAAACGTCGATAGGTTGAGCAGATCGGCCTCCTCGTCGCTCTGTTCACACAGCTCTACGTATTTCCTCGCAAGGCGATAGCACGGCCGGCAAAGATGAGCGAGGGGCGGCGAAGCAACAGACCCCATCAAAGCTACTGCATATCTGAGGGCCTGCGCAGGAAGATGGTCGGGGTTGACGTGGTGCTGCTCCGAGGCAAAGCGTACTTGCGATACGAAAGGGTACGTTGCGTGGACGAGATCAAAGTAGCGGGAGTGTAGCGCTCCTAGGTCTTCTTCTTTCACCGAGTCTATCTCGTTGAACAATGGGACCTGATTCGACGTAGGGTTATCGACTGCTGCTGTCTGCCTCAAGTCTCGGTAGTCGAGATTGGGGATGTCCCAATCCAAGGCCCAGTGCATATCATTCAGTAGCTCCTCCTCAACCGGCAATGGCAAGCCCAAGGAGTCAGTGCATGGTTGAGCGGCATACTGCGTTTCATTGAGGGCCATGGGTACAGGCTGTCCGGGTTGCAAAGACCCGTCATCCTTGGGCAATATTGTTTGAAGGCCGGGGGCAGATGCGGATGTCGCAGCAGACGCCAAAGCCGCCTCGGCTCTGGCCAAGCGACTTTGCAGCTCTGCCATCTGACTCAGGAGATCCTCCTGCGCAGGGCGCGCCGGACGACTGTATCCGCACGGAAGACGAAGGCGTACGCACCGTCCACATTTCGGCTCTTCCCTGTCGCAGCGGACCTTGCGATCACGGCAGACGTCGCAGGTTTGTTGGCGCGCAGAGCTCATTGCTTATATAGCATATCATCTACGGAGTACTCCGTACATTTGTTTGATTATAAAAGACAAGTGTTAATGGGGGAAAGAAGTGTTATGATAAAAAGAAGTATCATGAGAGAAAGAATGGGTTTGGCTAATGATGAACAACACTATTTGATCATGTCGGAGATGACGACGGTGTAAACAAATCAAGGCTATTCAATAGGTTTGGAAAGATATGCGATTAAATCGGGAAAATATGCCCCAAGAAGCAAAATAAGAATTAGGAAAGTGCTTTCCAATAAATTTGGCAGTCAACCCTCGTTTGAAGCCGCTTGAAAGTGAGGAGTTCACGATGCAACAGGTCAGTGCGACAGCTACCGCGCCTGGAGGTTCGCGGTTCACCCTGACAGGGGGGTCACCAGATCCGCGCTAAGGAGCTTCTTCAACAGAAAGCTCCACTGCGGACTGACATCACGAACACGCAAACATTGAACCACACACAAAGCGAGAAAAAAAATTTGGACCCTTTCTGGAGACCCCCGAAATCACCCACAAGGAAATGCATGCGAGCGAGCAATTCGCATTGCCCTTCTCACACCGACCCTCTACCTACTTGTAACTGGCAAAAAGCATGATTTGAGGATGAAAACAGGGAGGAACCTTTTCGACCGCTTTGCAAGCATCTTTTAATCTTCCCATTGAACGACATTTATTTGTCCGAAACATCCGCTATCTCCATCTGCGAATCCCGCTGCGGCTCCGTTACGCTCCGAGTGCTCGAATATTCCATCCAAGAAGTGGTTCCGAACCAAAAGCTACCACAGATTATCTCTCATTGATAAAAATCAACAAAAACCTTCCGTACATTCGCCCCTCCCGTAAACCCGTCGTAAACGAATCGATCGAAACATGCTTAGAGCCATATTCAGAGCTGTCCCCCTCCCTTCGAGACAGGCTCGGGCTACGCGGCCGGCGGCGGCGGCGTCGTGGGAAGATGCATTGAGTAGGCTATTCAGCACACAGAGCCCGCGGGGACGAGCATCCCGACACAATATCGCGAAGGGGCAGGCAGCTTCGAGGACGTTGGGAGGCGGTGGTGGTGGCGTCAGGCCGGGCTTCTTCAGCAGCGCCCAAACCATCTCTAGGACGGCGCCTCGACGGGGATTCCGCATCTCGTCGCTGTGGAGGTCTNNGGCTGGGGGGCCAACCCTCTCCCTGGGACAGAGGTTTAGGAAGCTGTCGAGGGAGTATGGCAAGGCGGCTGTCATCGTGTACTTTGCGCTAAGCATCTTGGACTACCCCTTCTTTTTCTGGCTTGTGCGGTGGGCAGGCGCGGAACGGATTGGTGAGCTTTTTCTTTCTTTTTTTTTTTTTTTTGCGCAGGCTTTCTCCGTGTCACTTGCTTGCGAGAGAGACGGTCTGCTAAATCGTGCGATTATCTAGGCGCCATCGAGCACTACGTCGTGTCGACGTTTACGAGCATCATCCCGGAAAATATCCGGCTGGAAACCAAGAAGCACTACCAGCAGAACAGGGAAGCGATCAAGCGGTTCTTTGGCCAAGAGGAAAAGGCAGCTCCCGGCTGGGGAGTCGAGGAGGCCGACCAGAGGAACCGCGAAGATGCCAGTAAGTTTTGAGAATCTAGATGATGCATTTCCCCTTCCCTCCCCACCCGCGCCTGGATGGAGGAGGAGGGGATTTGGCTTTTTGTCGTGTTCGTGCAGCAAGCTAACATGGGAATGCTCCAGGCTTGGGGACTCAACTAGCTCTCGCCTACGCGGTTCACAAGAGCTTCATCTTCGTTCGGATACCACTTACGGCGGCCATCACGCCAAAGGTGGTCAAGACGCTGCGGTCTTGGGGCTGGAAGATTGGTGTCCCGCGCAAGTAAGAAGGTTGTCCGGCTTCGAAGTGAAAGGCCCATCTGGGAGGGAAAAGAAGACCGGGGGGGGGGGGGGG